>CM056549.1:0-115000 GCA_029721515.1 Synanceia verrucosa
TTGCTAACATTTAAACCGACAATCATGAGACAGAACGGTGACTTGGTGAAGCGCCGAATCAATCACAGCCGTTTAAAAGATCACTTCTGGCCAGACGGCGGCTGAGCTGTCTTTACCCCCCATGTTGTGCTGAACACCAAAATGCGCTTAAAAATCTTTCAGTTTAAGGCCACCGAGCATGTTGAGTGAAATCTATCCCTCTTTGCAAACATGTAGAAAACTCAGAAATATGAGGAGTTCCTGCTGGTCATTTCGGCAAACATGAAATCCATCATACAGTTAGTGTTGGCTAGAAAGTTGTATATTTTATTTAAAATAAATCTGTCATAGGTACATAGTTCACACTGATCCAAAACAGGCGAAAACACATTTAAATAAATAAACACAAACCCTCAAACTGTATAAATAACATTTAAGTCTAATAAGGTTTTACGCATATGGAAAGTATTATACATAAGAACATTTAATAAATGATTTCCAAGTAATTTGTTTGTTTGCATGAATCTCCACAACATTTTCTCTCAATAAATAAACAGATGATGGTGAAATATGTTCAAGGTCAAATGAATCACAGTAAATAATGAAAATACTGTTTGAATGTCAGAGGGCTGCTGTGTGAGTACAGTTTAAGTTGTTGGTAGAAGTTTGTGTGAACTTTAATGTGACCTTCATGTGACCCCTCCAGTTGGCCCAGGCGGTGGCTCGGTCCACCAGGAGACCCACTGTGTGCTCAGCTTCCTTCTCCAGAGGGGTGAGTACGTCTCCATGAAAGCCGTTAACTAATAAATCAGAAATAATAGAGGAGCTGACTGGCAGAAAATTAATCAGCAGCAGGAAAATAATCAGCAGCTTAAACGATAAAGTTTAAAATATGATATAAATAATGAAAATGTTCAGACTGTCAGAATCAAACATTTTACCGTTAAACTCGCTGTATTTCTTAAATTATTTTATTATTATTTTTGATGTCTGTTTTTTTTTTTTTTTTAAACTACAGGAAATCCATTGCAATGATAATAATAACAATAATAATAATAATAATAACAGAAACAACAACAATAGTAGTAATAGCAGTAGCAGGTATTTCCACCTGTATCTGAGCACATGTGCTCTATTTGTCTCTCTCTCTCTCTCTGTCTCTCTCTCTCTCTGTCTCTCTCTCTCTCTCTCTCTCTCTCTCTCTCTCTCTCTCTCTCTCTCTCTCTCTCTCTCTCTCTCTCTCTGTCTCTCTCTCTGTCTCTCTCTCTCTCTCTCTCTCTCTCTCTCTCTCTCTCTCTCTCTCTCTCTGTCTCTCTCTCTCTCTCTCTCTCTCTCTCTCTCTCTCTCTCTCTCTCTGTCTCTCTCTCTCTCTCTCTCTCTCTCTCTCTCTCTCTCTCTCTCTCTCTCTGTCTCTCTCTCTCTCTCTCTCTCTCTCTCTCTCTCTCTCTCTCTCTCTCTCTCTCTCTCTCTGTCTCTCTCTCTCTCTCTCTCTCTCTCTCTCTCTCTCTGTCTCTCTCTCTGTCTCTCTCTCTCTCTCTCTCTCTGTCTCTCTCTGTCTCTCTCTCTCTGTCTCTCTCTCTCTCTCTCTCTGTCTCTCTCTCTCTCTCTCTCTCTCTCTCTCTCTCTCTCTCTCTCTCTCTCTCTCTCTCTCTCTCTCTCTCTCTGTCTCTCTCTCTCTCTCTCTGTCTCTCTCTCTCTGTCTCTCTCTCTCTGTCTCTCTCTCTGTCTCTCTCTGTCTCTCTCTCTCTGTCTCTCTCTCTGTCTCTCTCTCTCTCTCTCTCTCTCTCTCTCTCTCTCTCTCTCTCTCTCTCTCTCTCTGTCTCTCTCTCTCTGTCTCTCTCTCTCTCTCTCTCCCTCCAGATGCAGACCGTTACTCTGATTCCAGGTGATGGGATCGGACCAGAGATCTCCACTGCTGTCATGAAGATCTTTGAGGCTGCAAAGGTCCATTTAATCCCGATGTTTCGGGCTCAGTTTAATCCCGATGTTTCGGTCTCAGTTTAATCCCGATGCTCAGGTTAATCCCGGATGTTTCAGGCTCAGTTTAATCCCGGATGTTTCGGTCTCAGTTTAATCCCGATGCTCAGGTTAATCCCAGATGTTTCGGGTTTAGTTTAATCCCGGATGTTTCGGGCTCAGTTTAATCCCAGATGTTTCGGGCTCAGTTTAATCCCAGATGTTTCGGGCTCAGTTTAATCCCAGATGTTTCGGGCTCAGGTTAATCCCGATGTTTCGGGCTCAGTTTAATCCCGATGCTCAGGTTAATCCCGGATGTTTCGGTCTCAGTTTAATCCCGGATGTTTCGGTCTCAGTTTAATCCCGGATGTTTCGGTCTCAGTTTAATCCCGGCTGTTTCGGTCTCAGTTTAATCCCGGATGTTTCGGTCTCAGTTTAATCCCGATGTTTCGGTCTCAGTTTAATCCCGATGCTCAGTTTAATCCCGGATGTTTCGGTCTCAGTTTAATCCCGGATGTTTCGGGCTCAGTTTAATCCTGATGCTCAGGTTAATCCCGATGCTCAGGTTAATCCCGGATGTTTCGGTCTCAGTTTAATCCCGATGTTTCGGTCTCAGTTTAATCCCGATGCTCAGTTTAATCCCGGATGTTTCGGTCTCAGTTTAATCCCGGATGTTTCGGTCTCAGTTTAATCCCGGATGTTTCGGGCTCAGTTTAATCCCGGATGTTTCGGGCTCAATTTAATCCCGGATGTTTCGGTCTCAGTTTAATCCCGGATGTTTCGGTCTCAGTTTAATCCCGGATGTTTCGGTCTCAGTTTAATCCCGGATGTTTCGGTCTCAGTTTAATCCCGATGTTTCGGTCTCAGTTTAATCCCGATGCTCAGGTTAATCCCGATGTTTCGGGCTCAGTTTAATCCCGGATGTTTCGGTCTCAGTTTAATCCCGATGTTTCGGTCTCAGTTTAACCCCAATGTTTCGGTCTCAGTTTAATCCCTATGCTCAGGTTAATCCCGGATGTTTCGGGCTCAGTTTAATCCCGGATGTTTCGGGCTCAGTTTAATCCCGATGTTTCAGAGTGACGTCCTGGGTCTTTCCAGATGCGTTAAACTCGTCTCACCTGCAGGCCCCCATCAGGTGGGAGGAGAGGAACGTGTCGGCCATTAAAGGACCAGGCGGCAGGTGGATGATCCCTCCTGATGCTAAGGAGTCGATGGACCGCAGTTTGATCGGCCTCAAAGGTTCGGAGCTCCTCACGGTTCCGCTGCTGATGTTCCTCATCTGCTCACTAACCTCAGTGGTTCTCCTGCTCCAGGACCCCTGAAGACCCCCATCGCTGCAGGCCACCCCTCCATGAACCTGCTGCTGAGGAAGACCTTTGACCTCTACGCCAATGTGCGACCCTGCGTCTCCATCGAAGGCTACAAGACGCCGTACACCGACGTCAACCTGGTCACCATCCGGGAGAACACAGAGGGAGAGTACAGCGGCATCGAGCATGTGGTGAGAAAAGACAGAGCTGCTGGAGATAGTTTAAGTGAAAACATCTGGGGCTAGAGCCTGCTTTAAGATAAGATAAGATAAAGAGGAGCAACAGTAGAAATAAAATAAGAACATTAGTAAGTAAAGAAATAAATGTAGTAATAATGTTTATTAATCTCCATATTACTTCCTCCATCCACTTCTATTCTGTTTCATGTATTTACTCTCTTTTCCTCCTTTCCTCCTTCTCTGCCTCCTTCCTTTCCTCCTTTTCCTCCTCCTCCTTCTCTGCCTCCTTCCTTTCCTCCTCCTCCTTCTCTGCCTCCTTCCTTTCCTCCTTTTCCTCCTCCTCCTTCTCTGCCTCCTTCCTTTCCTCCTCCTCCTTCTCTGCCTCCTTCTCTGCCTCCTTCCTTTCCTCCTCCTCCTTCTCTGCCTCCTTCCTTTCCTCCTTTTCCTCCTCCTCCTTCTCTGCCTCCTTCCTTTCCTCCTCCTCCGCCTCCTTCCTTTCCTCCTTTTCCTCCTCCTCCTCTCCAGATTGTGGACGGAGTCGTTCAGAGCATCAAGCTCATCACTGAGGAGGCCAGCAGACGTATCGCTGAATACGCCTTTGAATACGCCAGAAACAACCAGAGGAGCAGCGTGACGGCCGTCCACAAAGCCAACATCATGTGAGTCCAGCTGTGAGTCCAGCTGTGGAGACGCTGTCTGCGCCTCCTGCTGCTCGTTCACTGTCTGTCTCTGTCCGTCCAGGCGGATGTCAGACGGTCTGTTCCTCAGGAAGTGTCGTGAGGTGGCTGAAAACTACAAAGACATCAAGTTCACAGAGATGTACCTGGACACTGTGTGCCTCAATGTGAGTCCAGCTCTTTTACTGACACGTCGCACTCTGCTGCTTTTCTTGTTCTGACGCCTCTGGACTTTCAGATGGTTCAGGATCCGACCCAGTTTGACGTCCTGGTCATGCCCAACCTGTACGGAGACATCCTCAGGTGTGTCTGTGGTCCATCCAGTGTGTGACCTGTCTTCATGTGAGGAGGCTGAGCGCTGTTTTCTCTTGTGTCTCAGTGATCTGTGTGCCGGTCTGATCGGAGGACTCGGCGTCACTCCTAGTGGGAACATCGGTGCGAACGGCGTCGCCATATTTGAGTCGGTTGGTTTCTCTTTTAGTTCAGATGTGCAGCAAACTCCTCTGATCGTTGGTTTGTTTCTCATGCATGGACTGATCCACGTCATGTGATCCTTGCAGGTCCACGGCACCGCCCCTGACATTGCTGGCCTGGACATGGCGAACCCCACCGCCCTGCTGCTCAGCGCCGTCATGATGCTGCGTCACATGGGTCTCCATGACTACGGCAACAAGATCCAGACGGCCTGTTTCGACACCATCAGAGACAAGAAGGTGAGGCTGAAGCTCTGAGGGCTTCAACATCTGGAATCATTTGAGAACTACCTGAACCTGATGGAGCTCCTCTGTGTCTCAGGTGCTCACGAAGGACCTGGGAGGAAATGCCAAGTGCTCAGAGTTTACAGCTGATATCTGCCGTCGAGTCCAGGACCTGGACTGAGCTGCAGGGTCCAGTCCTGCTGGTCCTGTCTCTGCAGCCTCTGCTTTTCCTTCTTCTGTATTTCTGTACCAGCAGAGTTGGTGTTTGTGTGCTGAGGCTTGTTGACATCACAAACATACGCACAAATGTCACATGACCAAGTGTCATCATCATCATAATAATTAATTATTCAAATTAATATTATTGACATCAGCTCTGCTTTGTTCTCTGGGCAGTTTTCAGATATTTGCTATTTTTTTTAATGGTAACCTATTTATTGTTTCCTGTTACTGCTGCCTTTAGCTTCTCAGATATGTCAATGTATCAGGTGAAGGAGCTGAGTCACTTCATCCATTAAAAAGGGCTGTTTGAAAAGACTCACTTCTTTCCCTTTGAATACAATAAAAACTGTGTTGCAGTAATGATTTAAAAGCCTTTTTAAGAAAGAAGAGCTTGTTGTCAGGTGAGCACAAGGAATTTAAACTGGTTTTAATCTAGTTTAGACTGGTTTAAGTTCAGTAGAAACAAGGTTTAATCCAGTGTAAGTATAAACAAGGTTTAATCCAGTTTTAAAATGGTTTAAATTCAGTATAAACAAGGTTTAATCCAGTTTAAATTAAGTATAAACAAGGTTTAATCCAGTTTTAAAATGGTTTAAATTCAGTATAAACAAGGTTTAATCCAGTTTAAATTCAGTATAAACAAGGTTTAATCCAGTTTTAAAATGGTTTAAATTCAGTATAAACAAGGTTTAATCCAGTTTAAATTCAGTATAAACAAGGTTTAATCCAGTTTTAAAATGGTTTAAATTCAGTATAAACAAGGTTTAATCCAGTTTAAATTCAGTATAAACAAGGTTTAATCCAGTTTTAAAATGGTTTAAATTCAGCATAAACAAGGTTTAATCCAGTGTAAGTATAAACAAGGTTTAATCCAGTTTAAAATGGTTTAAATTCAGTATAAACAAGGTTTAATCCAGTTTAAATTAAGTATAAACAAGGTTTAATCCAGTTTAAATTCAGTATAAACAAGGTTTAATCCAGTTTTAAAATGGTTTAAATTCAGTATAAACAAGGTTTAATCCAGTTTAAATTCAGTATAAACAAGGTTTAATCCAGTTTTAAAATGGTTTAAATTAAGTATAAACAAGGTTTAATCCAGTTTTAAAATGGTTTAAATTCAGTATAAACAAGGTTTAATCCAGTTTAAATTAAGTATAAACAAGGTTTAATCCAGTTTAAATTCAGTATAAACAAGGTTTAATCCAGTTTTAAAATGGTTTAAATTAAGTATAAACAAGGTTTAATCCAGTTTAAATTCAGTATAAACAAGGTTTAATCCAGTTTTAAAATGGTTTAAATTAAGTATAAACAAGGTTTAATCCAGTTTTAAAATGGTTTAAATTCAGTATAAACAAGGTTTAATCCAGTTTAAATTCAGTATAAACAAGGTTTAATCCAGTTTTAAAATGGTTTAAATTAAGTATAAACAAGGTTTAATCCAGTTTAAATTCAGTATAAACAAGGTTTAATCCAGTTTAAATTCAGTATAAACAAGGTTTAATCCAGTTTAAGTATAAACAAGGTTTAATCCAGTTTTAAAATGGTTTAAATTCAGTATAAACAAGGTTTAATCCAGTTTAAATTCAGTATAAACAAGGTTTAATCCAGTTTAAATTAAGTATAAACAAGGTTTAATCCAGTTTTAAAATGGTTTAAATTCAGTATAAACAAGGTTTAATCCAGTTAAATTAAGTATAAACAAGGTTTAATCCAGTTTAAATTAAGTATAAACAAGGTTTAATCCAGTTTTAAAATGGTTTAAATTCAGTATAAACAAGGTTTAATCCAGTTTAAATTCAGTATAAACAAGGTTTAATCCAGTTTAAATTAAGTATAAACAAGGTTTAATCCAGTTTTAAAATGGTTTAAATTCAGTATAAACAAGGTTTAATCCAGTTAAATTAAGTATAAACAAGGTTTAATCCAGTTTTAAAATGGTTTAAATTCAGCATAAACAAACTTTAATCCAGTTTAAATTAAGTATAAACAAGGTTTAATCCAGTTTTAAAATGGTTTAAATTCAGCATAAACAAACTTTAATCCAGTTTAAATTAAGTATAAACAAGGTTTAATCCAGTTTTAAAATGGTTTAAATTCAGTATAAACAAGGTTTAATCCAGTTTAAATTCAGTATAAACAAGGTTTAATCCAGTTTTAAAATGGTTTAAATTAAGTATAAACAAGGTTTAATCCAGTTTTAAAATGGTTTAAATTCAGTATAAACAAGGTTTAATCCAGTTTAAATTAAGTATAAACAAGGTTTAATCCAGTTTTAAAATGGTTTAAATTCAGCATAAACAAACTTTAATCCAGTTTAAATTGGATTAAACTTTCTATAAACTGGTTTAAGTTCAGTATAAACTTGCTCTAGTACTATATTTTATTTTTGACTTCACTATATTTGTTACCTGTTGGTGGGACGAACAGAGGTTTCGTTTTAAAGAGATAAACACAAAAATGCAGCAATACTAGTAACTCATAATATTGATCTGCACAGTGAGGCAGCAAACTATTACTAAAATAGTTTTTTTAAACAGAGTTAAAGATAAAGAAAGACAGCTTGAAGGCAAATAAGGCAGAAATATGGAAGAATACATCATATACAACAAAACTGTGCAGAGAGGCAGGGCGTCATCAGCTGAATATGCAGTAATATTATATTTAAAAAGAGCTTTCCAGTCTAAAGGTCCTTCATGACACACTTGTGTACTTTTACTGAGTGGGTCTTATTTCCTCACTGCGGTGGTTCTGCACTTATTCGCAGGAATAGTCTTGTCTTAACGGGTTTTATTGTGAAAAGCCCGCCCCGGATGCGGGATGCGGTACATTACCGGCAGCTTGAAGGGGCGCGTTTCCTGCTTCCTGTCGGTCCGGGTCTCGGTAGAACAGAACCAGCGGTCCCGGTAAACCCGTGGGTCAGCAGGAGACAGAGAGCACGAGGAGCCGTTAAACTACCGGGAGCACCGGAGGGACGGAAATGGCGAAGACCTACGACTATCTGTTCAAACTGCTGCTGATAGGTGACAGCGGCGTCGGTAAAACCTGCCTGCTCTTCCGGTTCAGCGAGGACGCCTTCAACACCACCTTCATCTCCACCATCGGTGAGTCCCGGAACAGAGTAACGGAGCTTTGAGCGGCCGGTTAGCTGTCAGCGGTTAACGGGACCGAGAGGTGTTAGCTTCTGAGCTAACGGCTAACGGCTAGCACAGTACATTCATTTATTAATAATATTAATAACATTGTTGTTCTTATCATTGTTACTGCTGACTGGATGAACTCATCACTGGGGTCAAAGGTCACCTCCTCCAGCTGCGGACTGTGGTACAGCTGCAGAGAATAATTGATTAGTTGTCAACTTTTCATTTAATTCGTAACTGCTTCATCCATTTGAGTCAAATCTCTGATCTCAACTCCTCAAATGTGAATATTAATATTCATTGATGTTAATATTAAGTGAATATTTCCTGTTTTTTTCCCTCCTCTGTGGCACTAAACTGAATATTTGATACATGAGAAACAAAGATTTACATTTTAGAGACCAAAACTATTAATTGATTAATGGAGAAAGTTCATGAATCATTAATTGAGCACTATAAAGCTCTAAACTGTAAAGGGGGAGGCGACCCTGTAGAGGGCTGGAGTCCAGATGTGATGATGTCGTGCTGAGGTCAGACACCGTGATGTCACGGTGCTCCAGTCCTGCTGGTTTCCTCCCAGTTCACTTCATCCTCTGGAGCTGGCTGAATACTAAATGAGCTCCCACAATCCTCGGCTGCTGTGGGACAGACAGGAGCCACCTCTGACTGTATGACCCTATTTATCCTGGAGGCATCTAACAATAGAAGTCCTGTTTATCAATCTATGTTAATTGTGCAGTAATGAACTTGTTAGTATTAATCATTAATGTGTGTGCGCAGACTGTAAAACTGAAAAATAAGAAAGTCACTGAGTCATCTGGATTGTCATGATTATATTTCCTGTTTCTTTATTGCTTCTGCATCCTGAGAGTCAGTTCAGTCGTTTCCGTAACAACCAGCCTAGACTGAGTTTCACTTCCTGATTCCAGAATAAGAGCAGAACAAAAAAGAGAGAAGTTCATAGAAAATAAAAAGAGTGAAAGATCTGACAGAAATAAGCCCAAAAAAATCAGCTGGCCTTTTTATTATATGAGTATTGGATGGATCTAAATCCCAATAGTCTATGTAGGTCAGTGCTACAAGTGTACATGTGAGAAGAGCAGGACTGAGATCAGTGTCTGTTCCATCCGTTTCAGGAATCGACTTTAAAATCAGAACGATTGAACTGGACGGAAAGAAAATCAAACTTCAGATCTGGTGAGTTGACAAGAATCCTAATTCTGATCAATAATCCTGATCAGTGAGGACATCCTGATCAAAAATCCTGATCAGTGAGGATCAACATATCCTGATCAATATTCCTGATCAGTGAGGAGCAACACTTTCTGATCAATATTCCTGATCAGTGAGGAGCAACACTTTCTGATCAATATTCCTGATCAGTGAGGAGCAACACTTCCTGATCAGTGTATTGATAATGTTCCTGCAGGGATACCGCTGGTCAGGAGAGGTTTAGGACCATCACAACAGCCTATTACAGAGGAGCCATGGTAAGCCACACCCCCTCCTCTGCTATTGGTCAGCTGACCTGTCAGTCATCAGACGGACCACAGAGACATGGAGGGTCTGTTTGGTCTTTGATGCCTTTTGTTTCCTGTTTGGTTCAGTTTCTGTGCTTCACACTTTAGAGCAGCCAAATAAAAGTCTCCAAACCATCTTACCACACCCTCGTACTATCGTACACAGTACTATCGTACAAAGTATTATCGTTCAGAGTACTATCGTACAGAATATTACTGTACAGAGTACTGTCGTACAGAGTAGTGTTGTACAGAGTACTGTCGTACGAGTACTATTGTACTATCGTTCAGAGTACTATCGTACAGAATATTACTGTACAGAGTACTGTCGTACAGAGTAGTGTTGTACAGAGTACTGTCGTACGAGTACTATTGTACTATCGTTCAGAGTACTATCGTACAGAATACTACTGTACAGAGTACTGTCGTACGAGTACTATTGTACTATCGTTCAGAGTACTATCGTACAGAATATTACTGTACAGAGTACTGTCGTACAGAGTAGTGTTGTACAGAGTACTGTCGTACGAGTACTATTGTACTATCGTTCAGAGTACTATCGTACAGAATACTACTGTACAGAGTACTGTCGTACGAGTACTATTGTACTATCGTTCAGAGTACTGTCATACAGAATACTACTGTACGATAGTACTGTCGTACAGAGTACTATCGTACAGAATACTGCTGTACAGAGTACTGTCGTACGAGTACTATTGTACTATCGTTCAGAGTACTATCGTACAGAATACTACTGTACAGAGAACTGTCGTACGAGTACTATTGTACTATCGTTCAGAGTACTGTCATACAGAATACTACTGTACGATAGTACTGTCGTACAGAGTACTATCGTACAGAATACTCCTGTACAGAGTACTGTCGTACAGAGTACTATTGTACTATCGTACAGAGTACTATCGTACAGAATACTACTGTACAGAGTACTATCGCACGAGTACTATTGTACCATCGTACAGAGTAGTATGGCACAGAGTACTATTGTACCATCGTACAGAGTACTATCGTACAGAATACTACTGTACAGAGTAGTATGGCACAGAGTACAATTGTACCATCGTACAGAGTAGTATGGCACAGAGTACTGTTGTACCATCGTACAGAGTACTATCGTACAGAGGGTCTGGTATTCCTCCATCGAGAAACGATTTCAGAGGGGAGGCGTGAACTCTGTTGAAGATTGAAACAATTGGATCAGATTTTACCCAATCACTAATGTTTGTTCGTGACGTATGTAACGTGCCGCTAGCATTCAGGCTAGCCAACTCCTTTGCCACTAACAGAGCTAACTGAAAGATAAAGATTTTCCCGAACCCTGTGGAGAGTAAAGCCACGACATCTTTGCCAGCAATAAAGCTGGTTAAACATTCCTCTTGATCCGACTTCAACTGCTGAATATTTGGGAGCCTAGCCAAAACGGATTAAATGGCAAATGATGCACATTTGACGTCATCGTTAACACCCGCCTCCCCCCCGTCCTCCACCATTCACTGATTGGCCAGGATGGAAATCATCCTGAGAAATGGAGTCCAAGGCGATCAAGCCTAGACGTGATCTGCAGGGAAACACACACACACACACACACACTCTCTCTCTCTCTCTGCAGATGGAAATTAGTTTCCATCTGCAGAGAGAGAGAGAGAGTGTGTGTGTGTGTGTGTGTGTGTGTGTGTCCGTGTGTGTGTCCGTGTGTGTGTGCGTGTCGGGCACTTCCTGTGTTGATGTCACTTCCTGTCTTTTGTGTTCCAGGGCATCATGCTGGTGTACGACATCACCAATGAGAAGTCCTTCGATAACATCAGGAACTGGATACGCAACATTGAGGAGGTAGGCCACGCCCCCTCTGACATCACATCACTCACATGACATCGTCACATGTTTGACTGTGGCTGAATGACATCATAGTCTTGTCCTTTTCCTTTTTGTGTTTAATACTTCATGCAGCAGGATGCAGTGTAAATACTCCTGGTCAGTCCTCTTTCTGCTTTGACCTTTGACCTCTGTGGGTCAGTAATCATCCTGGTATTTACTGCACTTCAGATATGTACTGAGACATTTCATTTCTGATTTACTGACTTATTGTAACAGCCCTTCCTCACATGAGCCTCAGAGAGTCTGCAGCTCTACAAGATGATCGGTTTAGGAAGGACTGAGGTCTGAGTCCTCCAGTCTAATGAGATAAGACATCTAAAGAATTTAAAGCTAATGGAGTTATTTTCCACAGCACTATCAGATAAACATCTAGTGTACACGGTTTGACCTGATAGAGTCCAGAGGTAAAAGATCAAAAGTTAACGGATAACAGCCTGATGTTGGTAGACTGGACCAGGTGGTGGGTGTGGTTCCTGAGGTCAGAGGTCAGAGTCATGTAACCTGGACAGTAACGACCTCCATGTTTGTTTCCAGCATGCCTCTTCAGACGTGGAGAGGATGATCCTGGGAAACAAAAGTGACATGAACGACAAGAGACAAGTGTCCAAGGAGAGAGGAGAGAAGGTCTGTGCTCTGAGGTTCTGACCAGAGAGCTTTAAAAAGCTACAACCATGAACCTCCACTATAAACTTTATTGATGAGTTGAACTTTTTGGACTAAATGAGCCAAACTTCTAGAATCTTCAGTGTTTGTTGGAAATAAAACTCTCAGTTTGTCTCCTTGTTGTTCAGCTGGCCATCGATTATGGGATCAAGTTTCTGGAGACGAGCGCTAAGTCCAGCATCAATGTGGAGGAGGTGAGTCATGACTCAGCACTTTGTTCAGTCAGCAAACAGCAGGATGAGAGGATTAACCAGAGTTTCTGTCCTGAAGGCCTTTTTTACTCTGGGCAGAGACATCATGAGCAGACTGAGCCGGAAACTGGTGAGTCCAATAGATCAGTTCTCTAGACATTTTTCATATAGAGCAGGTCCGCTTCTATATAGAGTTCCACACTGTTATTATGATAAATCATAGTATGAAAAAAACCCAACATAATTTAGTGTCCAAAATTCACAAAATACCACAGTATAGTATAGTATAGTATTACTCTGTGCTACTATAGTGCTAAGGCACAGCTCTGTGCCTCACTGCGGCTCTGAGGCACAGCTCTGTGCCTCACTGCGGCTCTGAGGCACAGCTCTGTGCCTCACTGCGGCTCTGAGGGACAGAGCTGTGCCTCACAGAGGCTCTGAGGTACAG
Organism: Synanceia verrucosa; assembly: GCA_029721515.1. Classification (NCBI taxonomy): domain Eukaryota; kingdom Metazoa; phylum Chordata; class Actinopteri; order Perciformes; family Synanceiidae; genus Synanceia; species Synanceia verrucosa. Next base: position 12,874 of record CM056549.1, read on the forward strand.
CACTGTGCCTCACTGCGGCTCTGAGGCACAGCTCTGTGCCTCACTGCGGCTCTGAGGCACAGAGCTGTGCCTCACTGCGGCTCTGAGGTACAGCTCTGTGCCTCACTGCGGCTCTGAGGCACAGCTCTGTGCCTCACTGCGGCTCTGAGGCACAGCTCTGTGCCTCACTGCGGCTCTGAGGCACAGCTCTGTGCCTCACTGCGGCTCTGAGGTACAGCTCTGTGCCTTAGCGTGAAACTGCCGTAACTTCATTTGCATGCAACACAGAAAACCGGGAAGAAGAAGAAGAGCACAAACAATGAGGATAAGGAAGCGATCATGTGTTTGATGCTCACTCTGTGACTTTGTGTCACACACAAACGAAAGAAAAGAGACAGAGAAGACTACAGGAAGTGTAAAAATAGTTGCCGGTTTTAAAAATGGCAGAGTCGAGTTGTTTTTGGCTTTTACAGTCCAATCGGACGTCCCGCATCCAATGACGACACTCGTTGGCCAATCAGTGGAAGGCAGTCGGCTGACGTCGTGTTTTAGTATCGCTTTAGCTCGCTTGGAACCAGGGCTGAGGAGGTATGAAAAGTACCTCGTACCAGGTACCAGGTACTAGTGGAAAAGAGCCACACCCATGTAGAACCGTGCCGCACCGTACCGTACCGCGCCTGTGGAAAAGCACCATAAGGCGCAGTACCGTATGGTGCCGCAGTGCTGAGGTGTAGTATTTTACTATTTTTTGACACACTGTAATAATAATAATAATAAACAATTTTTCCATATCTTTTTTCTATCAAATCATCCTGTAACTTCCCTCAACAAGGTGTCAGCACGTCTCTTTTGTTTCTGTAGTCCAGTGTCACAGGTTCAGTCCAGGATATGACATCATCAGTGAGGAAAACCTCCCTAAAACACCTTTGAGCAGGGAAGAACAGAGGAGGACAGACAGGAAGTAGATGGAACAACAATGAAAAGCCACATTAACACTCCATGTAACAACAGCTAATAGAGAAGAAAGAGTGCAGCACCTCCTCCTCTCCACCTCCTCCTCCTCTTCTTCTGCTCTCCATGAGTCTTTAAAAGTAGAGTTTCATCAGAAACATCAGTTGTTTTTGTTAGGTTGAAAAATCTCGTTACAGTGCGTCCTGGAATGAATGAGGTCAGTGACCTTTGACCTTTGACCTCTGTTTCCTCCAGAACGACAACCAGCCTTCAGCAGCAGCAGGACTGAAAATCACTGAGTCTCGCTCCAAGAAGAGTTTCTTCAGGTGTTCCATGCTGTAGCTGCTCAGACCTCCTCCTCTCCTCCTCCCTTTCCTCCTTCTCTCCTTCTCTCCTCCTCTCCTCCTCCCTTTCCTCCTCCTCTCCTCCTCTCTCTTTGTCTTCTCTCCTCCTCTTTTCTTAAAGAGACAGGAAGTGTTAATTCCAAAGCTCTGGATTCGAGGTGATGTCTCACTCTGATGACTTTTATCTTGTCTGATTTTTTTTTTCATATTGGAGATTTTTAATCTCCATAAAGTTTTATCCTCATTTAAATGTTTAGTTTGTTTCAAACTGAAACTTTTTGACCAAAGAGTGAAGAAGAATGTCAGAAATGTTTGAATCTACTGATGTGACCGTTACTGTTCTATATCCAATATATCTATATATATATATCTATATTTATTACTCATTATTGACATGTTTATGATGACAAAGAGAACTCATCATTTGTGACGTAAACTTATTAGTCAAAAAAAAAAGTCATTTCACAGTTTTTATAGTAATAAATTTAACACATTTTTACATTAATCACAAAGATTAAAATGTTACCATTAATGATGTGAAGAATATTAACAAACATTGAAAATATTCATTAGTTTTTTTTTTTTTACTAACACAATTTTACATGTTTATAAAGTTGTACAAAAAATTCCATTTTGCATCACTGAAATTGGTTTAAATTAAAATAATTTTAAACATGTCAATATTAGCTCAGAGAAGCGACTACAGTGAATATTAATCATGTGATAAAATGCCTCTCATCTTCTTTTACATCTGAAAACTCATCTCTGAAATATTATCTGGTAATCTGGAATATCTCTAATCTGTAATCTACCTTTGATCGGAGTCTTCTTCCCGACATGAGACTTTTTATGAGGCTGAAAAGACTAAATATGGTAAACTTAGTTAATCTATGACTTCCTGCCTTTAAACACCATCAAATAATGTGCAGCATCAAAACTCTTCATCCTCCAGAAACATCTTTTCTTTTCTCTCCTTTCATCTCAACGCTCTGAGCGAATCTGCCGGGGCTTTTATTGTGAAAGGTAAGAGGAAGGAAGCAGTGTCCTGGTTGAAAAGAGAAATAAATTTTTCAGTTTGTGACGTCGATGATCAACATTTGCATTGGCTCAGAAAAACCAACATTGTTCCAGGAAAATAATTTCAGACAAAAAATATGTTGACGTTCTAAAATGAGTGAATGTCACAAAAGAAAAAGAAGGGATCAGGGACTTTTGATGCTTTTCTATATTATAGGATTTTATTTTTGTATGAAGAGTTTCATGACTTTAGTCTTTTCTACAGTTTATGAATACATTTAGATTGAAATGATGCCTTCATTAACTCAGACTAATTAATATCCTATTTCCTGTTTTATGTCTTCTAAAGAAGAAGATTGAACTTCTTAAATGAAATGATTCATTGACAGAAATATATCTCAACACATTTTCAGTGATTTACTTTCATTTAAAGGCCGGAACAGGAAATAGAATTATTCAGGAGTTATTTCAGCTCAGATTGACTTTTTTTTTTTTTGTTACAGTTGTTGTTGGTCTTGTTGTCTTGTAGATACTGAAGTTTATCTGATGTGTTAAACTGTGTTTTGTTTACAGACTCAATGCAGCAGTATTATTATTTTTATTATTAATGTTTCGTATTAAGCTCCAGCTGCACTTTATGCTGTTTGTTTGTGCTTCTGCAAAAAGGTGCTTTAACTAACTTCCTGTTCCTGATCAATACTGATATCAGGAATGAAAACTGCATCGATCAATACTGACGTTTATAAAAAAAACTCTGTGACAGTTTTAAATTCCTTCCTGGACTTTAATGGTTAATCGCTTCACTTTGAAATATTTCTTTCATTCAAAAAATAGTGATCAATCAATTAATCAAATAAAACGTCATGTTTTTTTGGATGGAGTCTGGTTTGTAAATTCTCTTTTGAAAGATGATTTTTTTTTTTTTTTTTCTTAACGACGCTATGCAAACACATTTCTGAATGTTATTAGTTATTGATTAGTATTGATAGCGAGCTGCATGAAGCACATTTAGGAGAAAAAGATCCTTTAAACTGTGTTTTCGTTTCACATTAAGTCTTAAAAATGGGTTTGAATTCTTTAAACAAACATTTTATATTTGTTGCTTCAAACTTCAAGCAGTTTATTTTATTGATTAAATATTAATATTTAATAATTATTTACATGAGAACTAAAACAGCTGAACGCTCCGAGCTTAAGAACTGGATGCATCAGTGTTTCTCTGCTGTGAAGTTTTTACAGACAATAAATGAGTGTAACATCAAATAAAATATGACATATTTGTATTGTAAATATATATTTATTATGAAATAATGAGTTGGTGTGAGAAGGTACTGGTTCAACTCGTCACTTTATGGTAATAAAAGAAGCTTTTATTGTGAAATGTTTCTCATGCAGTGACCTTTGACCTCTGTAAATCACCAGTTTCCTCCATTTCCTGCTCTGTGTCAGCTGATTATATCAACAATAAACAATTTTTTCTATCAGCTGTTTCGCTGGTTTAATTTTTAAAACATATATATATATATATGTTTTAAAAATTAAACCATATATATATATATATATATATATATATATATATGTCTATGAAGAGAGAGATAATGTGTGATGTAGCGCCATTAGCAGTTCCTGTCAGAGCTAACAGGGACGAGTATGTTTTTAACAAACATGTTTATTTTTCAGTAGTAACAAAAGAGACATTTATTTACATACAGGTACAGTTAGTCCCGATCCTGATCCAGATCCAGAGCCTGGACCAGCTCAAACACAAAGTTGTCCTCCTCACAGACTGATTCTGGATCAGCATAACAACAAACAATAATAAAAAACAATAATTAACAGGAACAGCAAGAAGAAACAAACAGCAGAAGGTCAATGCTAACACTAATTATTTACACAGAAGACTACTGGACCTGCAGACCACTTTAAGACCTGCAGACCAGTTTAAGACCTGCAGACCACTTTAAGACCTGCAGACCAGTTGAAGACCTGCAGACCACTTTAAGACCTGCAGACCAGTTGAAGACCTGCAGAGCTGCTAAATAATTAAAGCAGATTTAATATTTTAAACGACAGAAAACGATGAGATAAGATGAGAGGAAACTTCAGTCTGCAGCAGGAAGCAGAGACAACCTGCAGAGAGACAAAGAGACACTGATCAGTAAAACATGAGAGAAATACAGATGCAGTTGTTTTGCTCGTTGCGTCTTTTAGTCCAAGCTGCAGAGACCAGGGACGGACCGACTTCCTGTTTGGTCCCTCTCTCGCCTCAGGCTAGTTGGTTTCTAGCTGCTGGTTTATGGGTCATTATTGTAGCTAAAGTCACTCTGAGTGTTGGTAATCAGATTCCTAAATGTGTTAAAAAAATCTCTGCAAATGCACCCTGTTTATGAATGGCTGATAAGTCTGAGTGTTTTGCTGCAGGAGCAGGAAATGGGCTTCAGGCTGAGGCTGTTCAGCTCCACACCACCAGAGGGCGCTAGCAGCCGCTTCTCCCAAAGCCCTGGTCAAATGAGCAAATGATCGCACATTTACGGAAACCACTGAACCTTCTCTGAGGCAGACAGCAGCTTTTCTTTTCCCACAAAACATCATTTCTGAAGGACAGTTTAGGACAAAAATCGAAAAACACGACCAGAGGACTAGTTTCAAAATGACTTAGCTACTGCTGACTAGCTGTTAGCTGTTAGCTGTTAGCTGTTAGCGAGTCGCTCACCGTTGAGTCCATCAGCGGCTCACACAGTGGAGGCCGGACTAATGACTGGAGCTGGTCTCTGAGGACAGAGACATGATGATGTCATTATGATGTCATTATGATGTCATGGTGACCTCAGTGATGTGTCTCATGGACTCACAGGTGACAGGTAGCGGCTGTTCAGGTGCTGTTTGATGGAGGAGGGGTGCTGGCTCTGCTCCTCCTGCAGCGCCTCCTGCAGGTTGGAGGAGACGCAGCCGCTGTCTGAGCCGGTGGAGCCGGAGAGACAACGAGACGACGAGCCGGAGCTCTCTGTGGCTGAGAGGGACGAGCGTGAGAACGTTATCAGGACATTAATAGAACCATGAGAACTGTTACCCACTCAACTGAAGAACCGCTATCAGAACTTTATCAGAACACTATCAGAACTTTATCAGAACACTATCGGAACTTTATCAGAACTTTATCGGAACATTATCGGAACTTTATCAGAACACTATCGGAACTTTATCAGAACTTTATCGGAACATTATCGGAACTTTATCAGAACACTATCGGAACTTTATCAGAACACTATCAGAACTTTATCAGAACACTATCAGAGCACTATCAGAACTTTATCAGAACTTTATCAGAACTTTATCAGAGCACTATCAGAACTTTATCAGAGCACTATCAGAACTTTATCAGAACTTTATCAGAACTTTATCAGAACACTATCAGAGCACTATCAGAACTTTATCAGAACTTTATCAGAACACTATCAGAGCACTATCAGAACTTTATCAGAACACTATCAGAGCACTATCAGAACTTTATCAGAACACTATCAGAACTTTATCAGAGCACTATCAGAACTTTATCAGAACACTATCAGAACTTTATCAGAACACTATCAGAACACTATCAGAACTTTATCAGAACACTATCAGAGCACTATCAGAACTTTATCAGAACACTATCAGAACTTTATCAGAACACTATCAGAACACTATCAGAACTTTATCAGAGCACTATCAGAACTTTATCAGAACTTTATCAGAACACTATCAGAACTTTATCAGAGCACTATCAGAGCACTATCAGAACTTTATCAGAACTTTATCAGAGCACTATCAGAGCACTATCAGAACTTTATCAGAACTTTATCAGAGCACTATCAGAACACTATCAGAACTTTATCAGAGCACTATCAGAGCACTATCAGAACTTTATCAGAACTTTATCAGAGCACTATCAGAGCACTATCAGAACTTTATCAGAGCACTATCAGAACTTTATCAGAACTTTATCAGAGCACTATCAGAACTTTATCAGAACACTATCAGAACTTTATCAGAGCACTATCAGAACTTTATCAGAACACTATCAGAGCACTATCGGAACTTTATCAGAGCACTATCAGAACTTTATCAGAACACTATCAGATCTTTATCAGAACACTGTCAGAACATTATCAGAACACTATCAGAACTTTATCAGAACTTTATCAGAACACTGTCAGATCTTTATCAGAACACTGTCAGAACTTTATCAGAACTTCATCAGAACACTGTCAGAACATTATCAGAACTTTATCAGAGCACGATCAGAACTTTGTCAGAACTTTATCAGAACACTGTCAGAACTTTATCAGAACACTATCAGATCTTTATCAGAACTTCATCAGAACACTGTCAGAACACTATCAGAACTTTATCAGAACACTGTCAGAACACTGTCAGAACTTTATCAGAACACTGTCAGAACACTATCAGAACTTTATCAGAACACTATCGGAACTTTATCAGAACACTATCAGAACACTGTCAGAACTTTATCAGAACACTGTCAGAACACTATCAGAACATTATCGGAACTTTATCAGAACACTATCAGAACACTGTCAGAACTTTATCAGAACACTGTCAGAACACTATCAGAACATTATCGGAACTTTATCAGAACACTATCAGAACTTTATCAGAACCAGGCAGTGCTCTCGTACTCATGGACGGCTGGCTGCTCGTCTCGTGCTCCTGCTCGTCCTCCTCGATACAGGAAGTGGTGAAGGAGGTGTCGGCAGCAGCAGCAGAGGAGGAGGACAGGTTCTGGCTACAGGAGGACACCAGAGATGGTTAGAGGATGGTGGTTCTGGTCTGAAGCGGAACGGGTCGGACAGGTGTGTGTCCTACCTGTACATGTGCAGGTTGAGCGGACCCAGTAGGCTGGACGAGGACCGTCCTGACGCCGGGGGATCAGAGGTCATCTGTCCTCTCTGGAAGGGGCTGGAGTGGTCGAAGACAGAGACGGCGATGGACGCCCGAGTCCTGGCACCTGAACACAGGAGAGCTATGTTAGCTGCTAGCAGTTAGCTAGTAATCTGGAGAAACATGCTTTTATTTTGAAATGTGACCTCTGCTCTTCATGATGTAGTGAACGGCTCGGTCACTGATGGCTGCGTCACTTGGCTGGATGTCCAGAAAGGGTTTGTTCCCCACGCCCATCGACACCATCTCCTTCAGACGCACCTCTGGAGGACAGGAGGAGACCAGGAGGACGGGGAGGAAGACACAAGACAGAGGAGAAGATGAGGAGGACAGAAGAGAAGGTGAGGAGGACACAGGACAGAGGAGAAGACGAGGAGGACACAGGACAGAGGAGAAGATGAGGAGGACAGAGGAGAGAGGAGACGATGAGGAGGACAGAGGAGAAGACGAGGACACAGGACAGAGGAGAAGATGAGGAGGACAGAGGAGAAGATGAGGACACAGGACAGAGGAGAAGATGAGGAGGACACAGGACAGAGGAGAACATGAGGAGGACGCAGAAGAAGATGAGGAGGAGTCACAGGACAGAGGAGAAGATGAGGAGGACACAGGATAGAGGAGAAGATGAGGAGGACAGAAGAAGATGAGGAGGACAGGATAGAGGGGAAGATGAGGAGGACACAGGACAGAGGAGAAGATGAGGAGGACAGAGGAGAAGATGAGAAGGACACAGGACAGAGGAGAAGATGAGGAGGACACAGAGGAAGATGAGGAGGACACAGGATAGAGGAGAAGATGAGGAGGACACAGGAGAAGATGAAGAGGACACGTGATAGAGGAGAAGATGAGGAGGACACAGGACAGAGGAGAAGATGAGGAGGACGCAGAAGAAGATGAGGAGGAGTCACAGGACAGAGGAGAAGATGAGGAGGACACAGGATAGAGGAGAAGATGAGAAGGACACAGGACAGAGGAGAAGATGAGGAGGACACAGAGGAAGATGAGGAGGACACAGGACAGAGGAGAAGATGAGGAGGACACAGAGGAAGATGAGGAGGACACAGGATAGAGGAGAAGATGAGGAGGACACAGGAGAAGATGAAGAGGACACGTGATAGAGGAGAAGATGAGGAGGACACAGGACAGAGTAGAAGATGAGGAGGACACAGGACAGAGGAGAAGATGAGGAGGACACAGGACAGAGGAGAAGACGAGGAGGACACAGGACAGAGGAGAAGCTGAGGAGGACACAGGACAGACGGGAAGATGAGGAGGACAGAGGAGAAGATAAGGAGGACAGAAGAGAAGGTGAGGAGGACACAGGACAGAGGAGAAGATGAGGAGGACAGAGGAGAAGATGAGAAGGACACAGGACAGAGGAGAAGATGAGGAGGACACAGAGGAAGATGAGGAGGACACAGGATAGAGTAGAAGATGAGGAGGACACAGGAGAAGATGAAGAGGACACGTGATAGAGGAGAAGATGAGGAGGACACAGGATAGAGGAGAAGATGAGGAGGACACAGGAGAAGATGAGAGTGTCCCTACCTTTGTTCCTGGTGGCCTGGGTCCACAGGATCTGGGCGATCCCGGTGGTCCAGGCCTGTTTGACGTCTGCTGTGGCGGCCTGGAGAACAAAGGTCTGGTTCTTGGACGTCCTCCTCCTGAACCAGATCTCAAACCGCAGCCCATTATCTCCTGAGGTCTCCGTCAGACCCACGTCTGCAGTCTGGAGGACAGAGAAGGACAAGGTGAGACCTACTTTGTCTGCTGGTCTCGGACCGGGACCTGCTGGTCTGGGTCTACCTTGAAGGAGTGCTTGTAGATGAAGACGTCTAGGCCTCCCTCCACCTTCTTGGGTTTGCTGAAGAGCACAAGCTCCTCAAACAGGAAGATGTGACGCTGACATTTCCTCCTGCCGTTCCAGACGGTGAATTCGTCCTGGCGGAGAAGCTGACCCTGCTCCTTCAGGTTCACCTGGACAGAGACAGACCAGAAGGTCCAGATCAGGTCCAGGTGTCTCTGAGCTGACACTCTGACAGCTGCACTAAAACTCACATCACAGTCTCTGATGGCGTCCATTGCCAGCAGGTCGTTGCCATGGCGAAGCTGGAACTTGACCATGTTGGCGGCTGACTGCAGAGCCACGAGTGCCGCCTCCTGAGCCCCGCCCACCTCCGGAGCCCCGCCCACCTCCTTGATGAGGTCATCAAGCAGCAGAGCGTATTTACTCATTCTCTGAACGGGCTTCAGCAGGTACGAGGACAGGTCCATCTTATCACCCAGCTCCACCTGCTTCCTCTGGGGGGGTCATCAGAGGTCACAGTGAGGTCATCAGAGGTCATCAGAGGTCACAGTGAGGTCATTCGAGCTCATCAGGTCAAAGGTCAGATGAGGTTGGTTCTTACCCTGAAGAAGGAGTTCCCATGGTTGGCCAGCAGAGCGTCAGACTTTGGTTTGTTCTTACTGTACAGAGAGTAAAGACTGAACTGTTCCTGCTGCGAGACACAACAACAACAACAACAACAGTGAAAACAGGTCCGACACATCCAGAATATGGTGGACAGCAGGTGGACTCTGTCCTACATGTCTCAGGAAGCAGTGCGGCACTCTCAGAGGGTGTTTCCAGCAGGCCTCCAGCTCTCTCAGGAAGAACTGGCTGTGGAAGTCCAGAAGCTTCTCCAGGTTCCCGAAGACCACCGATCGTTTCCCCCTCAGGTCCTGAGGCAGGTCGGATCGCTCCATCTCTGGGAAGTAGTGGTGGATGATGTAGCGCAGCGAGCGGACGTACTCCTGCTCCGTGGTCACCATCTCCTCCACCACGTGACGTAGCTTACTGCAGGCACAGCGTCACATCCCATAATATGTGCCTGCTCTGAGCCCTCGCTAGCATACATGTAGCAGTATTACATATAATATGATATACACGTACAATATAATATGATATGATATAAATAAGGGCTGTCAAAATGACCACGTTCATCCATCATCATAATTAATCTGATTATTTGAACACCTTTCACCCAGATGTGTGGAGGACCTGAGGCTCTCTACCCACCTGCCTCTGGGTCGAGGCTCTGTCGCAGGGCTGCTGCTGGTTCTGGAGGATCCGGGGGTCCCGGGGCTGCGTAGTCCCTGTCCTGCCCAGCCAGGAGCAGGTGTCCTGGAGCTCAGCGTGCGGTCGGCCGCCTCACAGCTGCTGACCTCCAGACCACGGATGAACACGCCGGTGTTTCCTCGGCGGGCCGGCTCACTGAGGGCGCGAGGACACGGGCCGAAGCGTGATGCCTCGGGGGTGGAGGGACAGTCAAAGCTCTGGGTCTTCCTGAGGTGCTGTCGTCTGGAGGAGGAGAAGAAGGAGGAGGAGGAGGAGGAGGAGGTGTTGAGGTGGGGGAGGCTGGGACTGGAGGAGCAGAGATCTGATGACTCCTCTGAGGAGGCGCTGCGGAACAGACGCTGGAGGAGTGGGGTGGGATTGGAGGTGAGGGAGGAGGAGGTGAGGGGGGAGGAGGAGGTGGTACGAGGAGGTAAGGACACCTCCTGCCCTGCTGAGGAGGTCAGGGAGGAGGTGTCGTGGACCCTCCAGAGTCCTGACAGTGTTCTCCTAGAGGAGGAGGAGCTTCTGCTTTGGGTGGAGTCAGAGTGCTGCCTGAGGGCGGAGTCCCGTGTCTGGAGCGCCGCCTCCATCTTCCTGTCAAACATCCTCTTGGTCTCCTGACACTTGGACCAGGCGAAGCTCCACTGCCGGACGCCTCGCTCGCCACGCAGCTCGCCCGCCGCCGCCTTCATCTCCTGGAAGCGTTCGTCCAGGATTGGTGGGTGCTGGCGGCAGTAGTCCTCCAGGCAGCCAATCACAGCCTGGCATTTGTCCGGCAGAGTGCAGTCCTCCATGCTGACGCCGGCTAGGAGACGCAGACCCTCCAACGCCCAGCCATAGGCCTGCAGAGAGGGTGACATCACTGTGACATCATACAATATTCTAATAATACGCTCATTAATTATGAATGATCAATGTTACTGACAGATCTGCTGAATAAAAAGATTTTATGAGAGTGTAAAGAACATATCAAAATTTCTGTTTCTGTTATTATCATAATAATATACTTTTATTTTTAACACATATTGTTCAGTTTGATTTCTGTCTTCATATTCTACTATCAGATGGTGCAGCGGCACTGTCCCCTCACAGCAAGAAGGTACTGGGTTCGATTCCCGGCCCGGGGTCTTTCTGTGTGGAGTTTGCATGTTCTCCTCATGTCTGTGTGGGTTCTCTCTGGTACTCCGGCTTCCTCCCACCATCCAAAAACATGCATGGGGATTAGGTTAACTGTTAATTTAAATTGACCGTAGGTGTGAATGTGAGTGTGAGTGGTTGTCTGTCTCTATGTGTCCTGTGATGAACTGGACACTTGTCCAGGGTGTACCCTGTCTTTCACCATAAGACAGCTGGGATAGACTCCAGCCCCCCTGACCCTATGAGAGGATAAGAGGGAGAAGATGGATGGATGGATATTCTACTATCATTGTTTATTATTATTATGATTATTTATATCTATTTTTAATCATTTATCAGTATTTATGATGAAAGAAAACATGAAAGAAACTTCTGTTAGAACTTGGTAACAATACTGTTTACATACTACTGTAAATCTATTAAATATAATAATAATATACTCTTATTATAACTGCATACTGTTGAGTTTTAATCCATCCATCCATCCATCTTCTCCCTCTTATCCTCTCATAGGGTCAGGGGGGCTGGAGTCTATCCCAGCTGTCTTAGGGTGAAAGACAGGGTACACCCTGGACAAGTGTCCAGTTCATCACAGGACACATAGAGACAGACAACCACTCACACTCACATTCACACCTACGGTCAATTTAAATTAACCAGTTAACCTAATCCCCATGCATGTTTTTGGATGGTGGGAGGAAGCCGGAGTACCAGAGAGAACCCACACAGACATGAGGAGAACATGTAAACTCCACACAGAAAGACCCCGGGCCGGGAATCAAACCCACTACCTTCTTACTGTGAGGTGACAGTGCTAACCACTACACCACCACGCTGCCCCATTGTGTTTTAATATTTGTCATTATTATTTATTATTTAACAATATAATATTTAATATCATTCATGTTCCTGTCCTTCTCATGATGTCTGCAGTGTTTGTTTTACTGCTTTTTAATGAAGAGTGTGTGTGTGCGTGTGTGTGTGTGTGTGTGTGTGTGCCACTGAGGAGTTGACCTCCTCTTTGTTGAGGCTGGGTTAGGGGGGATAAATGACATGACAGGAGGCCTCAGAGACGATGAACACATTACCTCACCATTAAAACAACACACACACACACACACACACACACACACACTCTCTTTCTCTCTAAGTCCTGGAGTGGATCAGTCCAGTCCAGTCAGGCTGCAGTGATGTCATGTGACCACCAGGAGGCTCCACTAACAAGCCCACCACATTTATTATCCCCACCAGTTTAAGGAGTAAAAAATGAACACTGTTATTGATCACCAGAATATTTTGAATGTTTCTGGGATCTAAATGATATCTTTAAATTTTAGAATTTACAGTTTTACATTAAGGCAGAAGAAACAGCAAAGCACAGGATATTACATACTGTATAGTAAGTATTATATATGAAGTGGACATATATATAGATATGTATATTAATATATATATATATATATATACACATATATATATACATATATATATATATGTGTATATATATACAGTACTGTACAAAAGTCTTAGGCAGGTGTGAAAAAAGAATGCTTTCTATCAATTTACAAAATGCAAAGTGAAAAATCTAAATGAAATCATATTTGGAGTTACTACCCTTTACCTTCAAACCAGCATCGACTCTTATTGGTACACTTGCACAAAGTCTGGGATTTTGTAGGATTATAGTCAGGTGCTGTATGATCAACCAGTTATACCAAACAGGTGCTAATGATCATCAGGGTCACACATAGGCTGAAACAGAAACAGCTGTATGGGAGGCTTAAAACTGGGTGAGGATGAGTCAAACTCTGCTACCAAGGTGAGGTTGTGGAAGACAGTTTCATGTCACAGGTCACACACCATGAGGCTGAGCACAGCAACGAGACACAAGGCAGTTATACTGCATCAGCAAGCTCTCTCCCAGACAAAGGTTTCAAAGCAGACTGGAGTTTCTTTTGAAGAAGCACAAAGAAACGTGCAGCGTTGAGGATCGTAGACACAATGGTCGGCCAAGGAAACTTAGTGCAGCAGATGAAAAACACATCAAGCTTATTTCCCTTCGAAATCGAAAGATGTCCAGCAGTGCCATCAGCTCAGAACTGGCAGAAACCAGTAGGACCAAGGTACACTCATCTACTGTCCGGAGAAGTCTAGCCAGAATACATAGGAACTGGGGTGCAGAAAAATGGCAGCAGGTGCTCTGGACAGATGAGTCTAAATGTGAAATATTTGGCTGTAGCAGAAGGGCTGGAGAGCAGTACAATGATGAGTGTCTGCACTGAAGCATGGTGGAGGTTCCTTGCAAGTGTGGGCTGCATTTCAGCAAATGGAGTTGAGATTTGGTCAGGATTAATGGTGTCCTCAATGCTGACAAACACAGGCAGATACTTACCCATCATGCAGTACCATCAGGAAGGCGTATGATTTATTCTGCAGCAGGACAATGACCCCAAACATACAGCCAACGTAATAAAGAACTATCTCCAGCGTAAAGAACATCAGGAAGTCCTGGAAGTGATGGTATGGCCTCCACAGAGCCCTGATGTGAACATCATCGAGTGTGTCTGGGATTACATGAAGACACAGAAGGATTTGAGGAAGCCTACATCCACAGAACAGACGATCTGTGGTTAGCTCTCCAAGATGTTTGGAAAAACCTGCCAGGTACAGTACACACACACACACACACACACACAACATGAGGTGTACATGATAAATCTGACAGATTCCTGAGTAGCTATTAAATAAATAATGAGTGTAGGTATTGATGTACAGAGTGGAGTGTTGGGTCACTGTATCTGTTATCATTAATGTGATTATAGTTGTTTACACTGACAGGAGGTCAGCAGACCGTGCTAACAATGAAAGCTAACAATGAAACCATATGGAGGCTCTCCCACAGACAGATGACCCAGTGACCTGCAGAGGTTCAGTGCTCTGCTAACTGATTAGCTGCTAATGAGTCCTGACCACTGCAGCTGCTCACTTCTCACAGTGCTATGCTAGGTTAACAGTTTCCCCCTGCTTACAGTCTTTGTGCTAAGCTAGGCTAACAGTTTCCCCCTGCTTGCAGTCTTTGCGCTAAGCTTGGCTTACAGTTTCCCCCTGATTACAGTCTTTGCGCTAAGCTAGGTTAATAGTTTCCCCCTGCTTCCAGTCTTTGTGCTAAGCTAGGCTAACAGTTTCCCCTGCTTACAGTCTTTGTGCTAAGCTTGGCTAACAGTTTCCCCTGCTTACAGTATTTGTGCTAAGCTAGGCTAACAGTTTCCCCTGCTTCCAGTCTTTATGCTAAGCTAGGTTAACAGTTTCCCCTGCTAACAGTCTTTGTGCTACGCTAGGCTAACAGTTTCCCCTGCTTACAGTCTTTGTGCTAAGCTAGGCTAACAGTTTCCACTGCTTACAGTCTTTGTGCTAAGCTAGGTTAACAGTTTCCCCTGCTTACAGTATTTGTGCTAAGCTAGGCTAACAGTTTCCACTGCTTACAGTCTTTGTGCTAAGCTAGGCTAACAGTTTCCCCTGCTTACAGTATTTGTGCCAAGCTGGGCTAACAGTTTCCCCTGCTTACAGTCTTTGTGCTAAACTAGGCTAACAGTTTCCACTGCTTACAGTATTTGTGCCAAGCTGGGCTAACAGTTTCCCCTGCTTACAGTATTTGTGCTAAGCTAGGCTAACAGTTTCCACTGCTTACAGTATTTGTGCCAAGCTGGGCTAACAGTTTCCCCTGCTTACAGTATTTGTGCCAAGCTGGGCTAACAGTTTCCCCTGCTTACAGTATTTGTGCTAAGCTAGGCTAACAGTTTCCCCTGCTTACAGTATTTGTGCCAAGCTGGGCTAACAGTTTCCACTGCTTACAGTATTTGTGCCAAGCTGGGCTAACAGTTTCCCCTGCTTACAGTATTTGTGCTAAGCTAGGCTAACAGTTTCCCCTGCTTACAGTATTTGTGCCAAGCTGGGCTAACAGTTTCCACTGCTTACAGTATTTGTGCCAAGCTGGGCTAACAGTTTCCACTGCTTACAGTATTTGTGCCAAGCTGGGCTAACAGTTTCCCCTGCTTACAGTATTTGTGCCAAGCTGGGCTAACAGTTTCCACTGCTTACAGTATTTGTGCCAAGCTGGGCTAACAGTTTCCACTGCTTACAGTATTTGTGCCAAGCTGGGCTAACAGTTTCCACTGCTTACAGTATTTGTGCCAAGCTGGGCTAACATGTGTGCCTTTGATTAAGTGGGATGAGAATGTGCCTGTTCACCAGGAAAGCTCTACTGGGGGAAGAGGAGGAGGAGGAGGAGGAGGAGGAGGACAGACTTGTGGCTTTTGGAGACAGAGACTCTGCAGGAGTCCAGGCCTGGTCAACCACACAGGAGGAGGAGGAGGAGGAGGCTACTTCAGACAGTGTTTACTGACTCAGTCTTTCTGAACATGATGAAGATCAGCTGATCTAAACATAAACATCATGGAAACCACAGAGGTCTCAGATCTCTGGTCTTTGATATTGTCCAGTATACCTTAGCCTTCTCTCCTCCAGCTGCAGTTTGACTGACAGCTCGTTCATCCAACCACCTGTCTCCAAACAGGTTCACATCCTGTCAAACATAAAAGCCGCCACACCACCTCCACAGGAAGTGGAGCCAAACACAGTCACAAGTGTCTGGATTAAGGCTGTCAGTGATTTTTTAATTTGGTGCTTTTTTTTTATTTTCGCTACATTTCAAGCAGCTTCCTGCTTCTGAATGGTTGGTTTTATTTTGAAAAACTAATCAAACCTAATATGCTCCTTGTGGAAAACTGAATTAAAATATCAGGGGAGTTCTTCCAGTATGAGCTAGCAGGTACGAGCTAAGCTAATGCTAGTGCAGCTAATCATTGTGATGCTAACAGGCTAAAGCTCCTATTTGTCAGTGATCAAGTGTCCACAGAGCTGAGGATGAAACTAAATGAAGAAGTTAACTCCAGCTGACTGCAGACCAGTCAACATCATGAAGACTCTGCTCTAAGAGACCAGCTCTGATTGGCTGCTTGTCACCTGACATCACTGATCAGACACTCATTGATTACAGAGACGATCAATAAGAGTTTACAATCTATCTAAATGTGTACATACATGTCTATACATACATATACGTACAGCACGTGTAGCTGTAACACAACACTGACCAGTTCACTCCAAGAGGTTTTAAGACAGAAGTCCTCACAAAGATAGAAAGACAGACACACAAACACACGCCCAGCTACAACAACACATGAACAGAAGCTAACACCTGTTAGCGCTGTGATGCTGCTAACTTTCTCCTGCAGGTGAGAAAGAAGACCATGTGTAGAAATATGAATGTATGTCTGAATATCTGTAAGGGTGAATATGAATGTATGTCTGAATATCTGTGAGGACGATAATGAACGTATGTCTGAATATCTGTGAGGATGAACATGAATGTCTGAATATCTGCGAGGATGAATATGAATGTATGTCTGAATATCTGTGAGGATGAATATGAATGTATGTCTGAATATCTGTGAGGACGATAATGAACGTATGTCTGAATATCTGTGAGGATGAATATGAATGTATGTCTGAATATCTGTGAGGAGGATAATGAACGTATGTCTGAATATCTGTAAGGATGAATATGAATGTATGTCTGAATATCTGTGAGGATGAATATGAATGTATGTCTGAATATCTGTGAGGACGATAATGAACGTATGTCTGAATATCTGTGAGGATGAATATGAATGTATGTCTGAATATCTGTGAGGAGGATAATGAACGTATGTCTGAATATCTGTAAGGATGAATATGAATGTATGTCTGAATATCTGTGAGGATGAATATGAATGTATGTCTGAATATCTGTGAGGATGAATATGAATGTATGTCTGAATATCTGTAAGGATGAATATGAATGTATGTCTGAATATCTGTGAGGATGAATATGAATGTATGTCTGAATATCTGTGAGGATGAATATGAATGTATGTCTGAATATCTGTGAGGATGAATATGAATGGACAGAGAGAAGCAGCAGTGAGTTAAACATCAAAAACTGAAGCCAACTTAACAAACAACTGGCGAAATTGCAGCCACACACACACACACTGAATACACACCTCCACAGTGTTTAAGCAGCACTGTGTCACAACAACAACAACAACAACAACAACGAGTGTAGATGTGTATAAATGTACCTCAGTGTGTCCTGTTGAAGAGCTGCAGCCAGACTGAAGAGAGTGGCAGCCGACCACACACACACACACACACACGCACACACACACTGCCCCCTCCATTCATACAATGAATGGCAGATGGGCGGTCCCTGGAGTGGGGTCACCACGGCAACAAAGACTTTGTGAAAGGAGTGAAAGGAGGAAGGAGCGAAAACTTGGCACTGGAGTGATACCTGGAGTACACACACTACACACTCCACACTACACACACACTACACACACTACACACACACACTACACACACACACACTACATACTCCACACTACACACATACTACACACACTACACACACACACTACACACACACACTACACACTCCACACTACACACATACTACACACACTACACACACACACTACACACACACTACACACTCCACACTACACACATACTACACACACTACACACACACACTACACACTCCACACTACACACACACACCACACACTCCACACTACACACTGTGTGTGTGTAGTGTGTGTGGTGTGTGTGTGTGTGTGTGTGTGTGTCGTGTGTGGGTGTGTATTGTGTGTCTGTGTGTGTGTGGTGTGTAGTATGTAGTGTGTGTGTGTGTGTGTGCAGTGTGTGTAGTGTGTAGTGTGTGTAGTATGAAATGATATTAATGTAATTTTATACAAATATTATATATTATAATTTGTGGGCGGAAGCTCATTGTAGAGGTCACATGCTGAGTGCTCGTCACTCCACCAACCACCTCGGGGAAGGTCTGAGACAAGAGCCAATCGTTACCCTTGCAGGGTATCACCTGATTCGGGTGAGCGAGTGAACAGAAAGAATGGCCCGGTGAGCAGTTGTAGCAGGAGAAGCTGTGCGGCGCAGTTTCTCAGCGCCACGCAGTGGATGTGACGCTCACGAGCTTGGAATCGCTCGCGGCTGGCGGATGAGTGCGATGTATGAGGTGGGGCACAGCTCCAGAACCCAATTCAGACTACTCTCCCCCCACTTTTTCTTTTTTAGGGGCGGCAGTAGCTCAGTCTGTAGTGACTTGGGCTGGGAATCGGAGGGTCGCCAGTTCAAGTCCAGGTCAGACCAAAAATGTGGAGAGTGGACTGGTAGCTGGAGAGGTGCCAGTTCCTCCTCCTGGGCACTGCCGAGGTTGCCCTTGAGCAAGGCACCGAACCCCCAACTGCTCGGGGCGCCTGGATAAGGGGCAGCTCCCTCACTCTGACACCTCTCCTCTAATGCATGTGCATGTGTTTGTTTCATGACTTGTGTGTGTAATGTGCAACTGAAAAATATGTATATATACTAACAGAGTGAAAAAATGTAATTTCCCTCATTGAGGGATTAATAAAGGAATTCTTCTAATTCTTCTTCTTCTTCTTAATGACAATAATAATAATAATAAAAAGTCTTAATGTCCGGAGAGTGGGTTTTAAATTAAACTGACGGACCAGGACACAAACATAAACAGGAAGTAGAGAAGCAGGACCAGTACCAGCACCTGGTCTAAGAAGCTGTAGAGCTGGACGGCCCTCTTGATGTTCTGACCCGTGGTGTTGACCCGCTGTGAGAAGTCCTGAAGCTGAGTCCAGAAAGAACGAACTTTGACCTGGTAGACCTGCAGGTCAGGTGACGACAGGTCGGCCCAGCGGTCAAGACGACTCAGCAAGGCCTCACCTTGCCTGCAGCGCTCCTGCAGAGAGAAGGTGGATCAGATCAGGGTCAGATCAGGGTCAGATCTGGATCAGATCTGGTTCAGATCAGACCAGCTCTGTGTCTTACGTATGCAGCAGAGTGGAAATCTTTGAAGTCTTGTTGTTTCCTGGTCAGAAGCTCCAGAGAATCTGCTGCTTCATCCAGACTCTTCAGTCGAACCTCCCCGACCTCCAGCAGCCACGACCTCACCTGACAAAACGTCAACAAAGCCAAGTGAATTCTGGGAGGTGTGGCTCAGCTTGGCTGCATGATGACAGATGCATTAACAGGCAGTGAAGTGAGTGAGCCAAACGTCACTGGAAAGGTGTCAGGTGTACTGAGCGTGCTCAGACTGACCTCGGTGAAGCCTCTCTCCAGGCTCCTGAAGTCCAGGATGAAGTGCAGCTGCTGGGTCCTGGAGTTGGACAGCGTCACCAGGCGGTGCAGCAGCTCGTCCACCTGCTCGTACAGCGCCGCCACCGTCTCCACCGCTGCCTGCTGATCCTCCACCACGCCGCTGCCCTCCTCTCTGCGGAGCTGCGACAGCGAGACCCCGCCCTCGTGCTGCAGACGAAACAATCGGCCATCCTCAAGCACGCTACGCATCACTGCCTGGTACCTGGACAGCAGCAGCTTGGCATCCTGGGAAAGAGAGAAAGGTTTGCTGAGTGACTGAACCACTAGGACAAGATGGCCGGCTTGGACCAGGTGTGTGCGTGTTGTTTGCGACCTCCGCTGCAGCAGGTAAAGCTGTCGTCTGCAGGAAGTTGATGGTTTTTTGCAGCAGCTTGATGACGTCTTCACACTGACTGGTCAGCTGCTCCACTCTCTGAAGGACACAAACCAGGAAGGAATAGATTTACTGTAAATTATTTATTACATATCCTTTATTAGCCATATCATAACTAGGTCTATTTAAATTATACTACATATGGAGGGTCATGTAACTCTAAAGCTGGAGCAGCTTGGCTTCAGGTTATCTCGGGGTGGGCTATGAACATGCTTGGCACTCAGAAGAAGCTCAACCTCGTTGTGAAATCCAGGAGACTTGGAGAGAATCCCTCATTTTCAGCCGGTGACACACTGCCACCACCAACTGGACGCCAACAGTTTGGTGGAAAGAATCTCCAAAGAAGTGCTCGAAGGTGTGGAAGCCTCTTGATAAAAAAAACGATGTGAAGTCTGCACAAACAAACTGGCAATGCTGGACACGCTCATTACAGAAGCCGAACTCCATCTACAGACAAGATTGACGACCTGGAGAATAGAAGCTGATGGTGTTTTATTCGGGTCATTGGGCTCCTGGGAGGCTCTGAGGTGCTAACCCTGTTGTCCTCCTTTAAAACCTGGTTAGAGGAGCTTCTTTACAGCTTCACCCGTCACCCTCCTCCTGACCAGCAGTCTGCGCTGTCATCAGGAACTTTCATTAGGAAGTGAAGTCTTCACTGCTGACATTTTCACACTCTGACGTCATTCTGGCTGCTGCAGTTGCTGCTTTCCTTCACCTTCTTCTTGTCAGTAGACAGGGCAGACTGGACAAAGTAAAGGCTCACTACTGCCACCCTCAGGTCACTAACAGAATCTAATCTAATTTAATCTATATTAATCACATTTCATTTTGCATGAGCAAACAGAAAGAAAGGAATATTTCTGCACTGAACGTGTTTACTTAACACTTTCAACAGTCACTGCTGCTCTTCTACTAAACACCCTGTGCAATATCATTTATTTATTCTACACTACTTATATTTATTTATTTTTCATAAAACTACATATTTATCACACAGATTCAGTCCGACC
This sequence comes from Synanceia verrucosa, assembly GCA_029721515.1. NCBI lineage: Eukaryota > Metazoa > Chordata > Actinopteri > Perciformes > Synanceiidae > Synanceia > Synanceia verrucosa. The sequence goes on from CM056549.1 coordinate 34,021, forward strand.
AGAACATAAACACAGAAAAAAATAAAATAACCCCTAATTTGCACTGGATGCAGAACGACGCCATCATCCGTCAGTACCCACCAGATCCACCTGCTGCTGCTCCACCGGACAGCTGGAGTCGCAAGATTCCAGCTGTCCGACAAAAACAGAAGCTCTGTCGATTTGTTTCGCCCGGCGTCAGCACATCGGCGCCGTTCCACATCCGGTGGAAATTAGGTGTAAGTCCATGGTCCTGCAGAGAGCTGAAGCTACCTGTCACACCTGACCTGTGAGCGTCCAATCAGGGATGAGCGTGAGTGTGATGAGTGTGTGATGAGGACTGACCGATCTGAAGCAGAGCCAGCTGCTCTGACTGAAGCTCAACGAACCTCCCAGCTCCACAGGAAGCTGCTGGAGGTCCACATGTTTCTGGAGCGACCTCAGGGAGCTCAACACCTGCACCTGCACAGGTGTGGATCAGTCACTAAGCTGCTGCATGGGCTCCATGTTTACACCAGGTGTGATCATGTGACCAGAGTTACCTGTGCAGCTGCAGGTTTGTCCAGACGCAGAGACGAGTCCTTGTTGACCAGCAGCAGGATGGTGTGGACGGAGCCTGGTTGGGTGTCCTGAGAGAAACGAGGAACGGCTTGTTTAACTATTATACTACTACTGCCGCTGCTATCAGGTGGATCAGGCTCACCTGTAGGGACTGGAGGGCGGAGAACAGGATGGGGACAGGAGTGGCTCTGCGGGCGTCCACCAGCACCGTCAGACCCAGCGCTCTCACCTCTTCCCTGTTCCAGACAGGAAGTGATGTCAGAGAAGGAAGCATCTACAGATACCCGAGTGGGGGGAGGGTCCTACCTGAGGGTGGAGGTGTAGTATAGCAGGAGGCGCAGCAGCTCGGCACTGTCACATTCAGGGTTGGACCACATGATGCTCCTGGTTCTGACCACCAGCAGGGCCCGGCCGGTCCGGTCTCTGGTTCCTGCAGACAAACAGGAAGTCACACCTTGTGATGCATTTAAGGGATGACAGGAAAACAGGAAATCACAGCTATCCCAGCAATCCTGCGTCAGGAGTAGGAACACACTGGTCTGGTCCTCCTCCACTGACACAGGTCACAGGATTATAATAAAAAAATACTTTCAGTAAGGTATGTATGACTCGACTGTTACGAAAACAAAACGTTAGAGAAACCCCAGTTCTGGTTCAGTTCTGGGTTCAGGAGCTTTTTCTCACCAGGCAGACAGAGAGCTCCAGAGCTGAGGAGCACACTGTAGAGGCTGGACTGGGAGGACTGGGAGGACTGGGTGAGGCGTACTGGTTCAGTGGGACCAGCTGCTGGTGGTTCTGTTGGACTGGGACCAGTAGACAGAGGTCCACTGAGGCCTGAGGAGAGAGGAAACACCTTAGCCCTGGACCCCTTCACCTTACCCTGATGATAATAATAATAATATTAATATAAATATATTAATATAAAATGTTACTATTACTACTACTACAATAGTAACAATAACAATAATAATAATAATAATAACGTTAATATTACCACTACTACAATAAATAATAATATTAATAACGACACCAAGAATCATCACTAGTAACTAACTAGTGAACAGTACCTACTAACTGGCTCTATTAACTGCTCTAGTTCAAGATCAGCTGCAGCCAAACGGGAGAAAAAGAGGAGGTGAAACGGGAGGAAGAGGAGGAATGATCAGCCAATCAGGTGAGGGAGAGGAGGAAGAACATGAGGAGGAGGTGATAAATGGGATGAAAAGCAGGAGAAGAAAAGAGAAACAAGTTTCTGTACCTTCAGTGTGAAGCTCTGAAGTTCCTCCACCAACCTCCTCACAGCAGCTCTCCTCCTCCTCCTCCTCCTCTTGTGTTTCCTGTTTGTTTTCAGACTCCTCAAAGTGTGTTTGGATTGTATTGTTTTCACAGTAAGAGTCCTTGGAGTGTGTTTGAAGTTTGTTGCTTTCAGAACAAAAGCCATCGGGGAGAGTTTGTGTGTTTTTTTCAAAATAACAGTTCTCAAGATACGTGTGACGTTTGTTGTTTTCAGAATAAGAGTCCTCAGTGACTGTTTTCAGTGTGTTGTCTCCAAAACAAGAGTCCGCACAGTGCCTGCACTGAGTATTATTTTCAGAATAAGAGTCACTTGAGTGCCCGTGCTGTGTATTATTTTCAGAATAAGAGTCCTTAGAGTGCCTGCGTTGTTTATTATTTTCAGAATGAGAGTCCTCAGAGTGCATTTGTAGTGTATTATTTTCAGAATAAGAGTCCTCAGAGTGTGTTTGCATTGTATTATTTTCAGAATAAGAGTCCTCAGAGTGTGTTTGCATTGTATTATTTTCACAATAAGAGTCCTCAGAGTGTGTTTGCATTGTATTATTTTCAGAATAAGAGTCCTCAGAGTGTGTTTGCATTGTATTATTTTCAGAATAAGAGTCCTCAGAGTGTGTTTGCATTGTATTATTTTCAGAATAAGAGTCCTCAGAGTGTGCCTCTCCCCCTCCTGCTCTTTCCTCTTCTTTCATCACTCGCTCCTCCTTTCTTTCTAGACTCTGCTGCACTATCGTAACCTGAACCTCCTCCTCCAACTCCACCTCCTCTGCTTCTTCCTCTTCTAACTGTTCGTCTCCCTCATCATCCAGCTCCTTCTCTGACTCTTCACTTTCACTCAGTAACGCTTCATCATTTCTACACTCAAGCTCTTCTTCCCTTTCCTCACCTTCATCATCTGACATTGTTTCATGTTTCCCTTTCTTCCTGTCCTCCTGCTCCTCCTCCTCCTGCTCTGTGCAGCTTTCAGGTTCAGTGTTTAGCTTCAGACTCCTGCCTGACTCAGTACCTCCTTCCTGCTCTGGTGGTATCCATCTGGAGGTTCCTAGGACTCCTGGAGGAGCTGACGGGGAGGTGGGGATGAGGATGACAGGTCCACAGGAGTCCTGGTTGAGGTTCTCATTGATTAGCCTGCAGCAGAGCTCAGTATGGGAGGAGGAGGTTATGTGAGGAGTGTGTGCAGCAGCAGAGTGTGTGCTGGTTCTGGCTTGGTTCTGTAGGCTGATGGACTGAGTTAAAGAGCCTTTCTGTGGGGAGAAGCGAGGAGGCTCCTCCAGCTCCTTCAGCTCCTTCAGCTCTTTCAGCTCCACGTACTCGCCCTCCGAGTCCTCGCCATCGCCGCTTGCTGCTGATTGGAGGAGCTTCACTTCCCGTCTCGAGGAGTCACATTCTCTACTCTGAGTGTGCGATGTGTTAATCAACGCTTCTCCATCCTTAACGGGGGACTCTTTGTCCTCCTTCAGGGAGGTTGGGGGCCGGCTGATGAACTGAGGATAGACCAGGTGCTCCCAGGGGACCCTGAAGACGTCTCCCTGAGCAGCCAGGAGGCAGCGCTCCAGCCTGGGCGCTCCTCGCTGCTCCCTCTCCCTGTTCACAGAGTCCAGCCAGGCCATGCTGAAGAGGGAGGCTACCGCCGGCACCTCCTGCCACTCCGCATGGCGGCCGCCACCTGACGAGCTGCACAGGAGCAGGCGGGGTGAGGTGGTGACGGCGCTCCTGCAGGAGGCGCTATGTGACCGAGGAGGAGCAGCTGGAGAAGAAATCAGCAGGTAGAAGTCTCCTGGACGGAGGAGGTTCTGATCCAGAGGACAGAGCTGAATGACTATCTTCTCCTGAAGGCACAGAGGCCAGCCTTCATGACGAAACAAGAAACCACAGTACTGCAGCTGAGGAGGAGCAGAGGAGGAGAGAAAATCATATAATTGATCATTTTCAGATCATATTAACAGTGACTGTCAATAGCCCTACAGACTGGATGGTCATCCTACAGACTGGATAGTCATCCTACAGACTGGATAGTCATCCTACAGACTGGATGGTCGTCCTACACACTGGATGGTCATCCTACAGACTGGATGGTCATCCTACAGACTGGATGGTCGTCCTACAGACTGGATGGTCATCCTACACACTGGATGGTCATCCTACAGACTGGATAGTCATCGTACAGACTGGATGGTCATCCTACACACTGGATGGTCATCCTACAGACTGGATAATCATCCTACAGACTGGATGGTCGTCCTACAGACTGGATGGTCATCCTACACACTGGATGGTCATCCTACAGACTGGATAGTCGTCCTACAGACTGGATGGTCATCCTACACACTGGATGGTCATCCTACAGACCGGATAGTCATCCTACAGACTGGATGGTAGTCCTACAGACTGGATAGTCATCCTACACATTGGATGGTCATCCTACAGACTGGATGGTCGTCCTACAGACTGGATGGTAGTCCTACAGACTGGATGGTCGTCCTACACACTGGATGGTCATCCTACAGACTGGATGGTTGTCTACAGACTGGATGGTCATCCTACAGACTGGATAGTAGTCCTACAGACTGGATAGTCATCCTACACACTGGATGGTCATCCTACAGACTGGATGGTCGTCTACAGACTGGATGGTCATCCTACAGACTGGATAGTAGTCCTACAGACTGGATAGTCATCCTACACACTGGATGGTCATCCTACAGACTGGATGGTCGTCCTACAGACTGGATAGTAGTTCTACAGACTGAATAGTCATCCTACACACTGGATGGTCATCCTACAGACTGGATGGTCATCCTACAGACTGGATAGTAGTCCTACAGACTGGATAGTAATCCTACACACTGGATGGTCATCCTACAGACTGGATGGTCGTCTACAGACTGGATGGTCCCCAGTAGGATTACTCACACAGGCATCTTGCTGGAGGCTGGCTAAGAGCTGCTTAGCAGGAAGCAGGAAGTGGATGAGGTAGCGGAGGCCGTCTCCTTGGTAACAGCTGTCCACCACATTGAGGACCTGGCAGAGGACAGTGGGGGATGTGGACTGGAAGGGGGGGTAGAGGTTTGAGAGGGCAGTCTGGATGCACCGGTCCAAGGATTCAGAGTCCTGAGAGGAAAATGAACAGGACCGATATAGGCTGGTCTTTCACAACTTTACTTTATTAGTTTTTTTACAGTGCAGCTGGTCCTGAGTTCAGATCCACAGCCTGTGAAGTGACCTGAGGTTAAAACTAAAACGACAGGATTTAGTTTGAGATAATTCAAGACAAGAGAAAATAATATCCTACTTGTTTACCAATATCACTGCTTCTCAGTTTGACATAGACCAGAACCACTAGACCAGCATCATTAGACAGGAACCACTAGACCATCTCCATCCTACCCTGCTGTCTTTAGTCCACCCAGTCGTTCCAGCTGGACTCTACCAGCGACATGGTCTGCAGGTCCTGAAGGAGCAGCTGGGACAATCTGATACTAGCTAACTGGATCCACTGGTGAGGAATAAAATAGCTTAGTTCAGATTCAGATTCTGACTGTGGTTCTGGTCTGGTTCTAGTCTGGTTCTGATCCTTCACACTGATGCTCAACACGGTTTCACAACAAACATTTTTTTTCATATAAACATCCAGCTGCCATTTTCCACACTGAAAAAGCACAATAACAACTGACGAGCGCTGACGACTAGCTGGTTAGCTAACAACAAACTAGCACTGATGACTAGCTAGTTAGCTAACAACAAACTAGCACTGATGACTAGCTAGTTAGCTAACAATAAACTAGCACTGATGACTAGCTAGTTAGCTAACAACTGACGAGCGCTGACGACTAGCTGGTTAGCTAACAACAAACTAGCACTGATGACTAGCTAGTTAGCTAACAACAAACTAGCACTGATGACTAGCTAGTTAGCTAACAATAAACTAGCACTGATGACTAGCTAGTTAGCTAACAACTGACTAGCACTGATGACTAGCTGGTTAGCTAACAACTGACTAGCACTGATGACTAGCTGGTTAGCTAACAACTGACTAGCACTGATGACTAGCTGGTTAGCTAACAACTGACTAGCACTGATGACTAGCTAGTTAGCTAACAACTGACTAGTGCTCTCTGTCCAGCTCACCCAGTCCTTCAGAATATTCTGGCAGTGACTCAGCTGAGCAGGAATCACACACAACAACTGGCAGCCAAAAGTAGCGCTGAGGCTAACATTAGCAGCAGGGTATCAGATGACCGACATCATGAGTTCAAACCGCACAGACTCCTCTTGGCTCAGCAGTGTTTCAAACAGCATCACTGAAGGAATAAATCAACACAAACAGAGACACAGTGACCCAGTCTGGTATTAATGTGTGAACAATGTGTGTACATGTTTACTTTATCGATTGTTATTTCCTTTATCTATATACCTTTTGAGTACAGTTTGACCAGTTGTTGTGGATGAAAGTGATAAAAATATGGAAAATTATAAAATAAATCATCACCTTGAAACTAGTGAAAAAAAATGAAAAAATGGTTTTAGTCTAATAGGATTTCTTTAGTTGTTTTTACTGTTATTGTCTTAATTAAAGATATTCTTGGTCAAGGAACAAATATATAAATATTATATTTAAAAATGTTGGTGCTCAGAGAAAAATGCAGCCATTTAAATTACATCATAATCATCATGCAGGAAATGTATGACAACAAAACAACTGTAGAAATCAGAGTTTCTCCACATGAGGATTACAGTATAAAGCCTGCAGCTTAGCCGTGGTTTGGGGAGGGGTGGTTCCCATGGGAGAATGAAAGAGGCCACCCACCGCTGAATAATAACTTCATTACTCTCCACAGACCAGACTCCTGTTAAAAAACAGGCATTTTAATTTAATTTAGCTTCACTTTGCTCACACTGCTGCTGCAGGAACAAACGCTTCATCTCTGAGATCACAGACAACACAAACAGCCAATTACACTGAGGTCAAAGGTCAGAGGTCCACACTTAACTTCCTCCAGACAGATTGGTTTAAGTGGGCAGGAAAAAACACAAATGATGTGATGTTGTGCCTTCAGCTACATAATATCAAGAAAAAAATGAAAAAAAGCTAAATAAACAGTGAATAAACACAAGTAGACTGAGCTGCAGTGAAATGCCACCAGACAGGCTGGTGAACATAATTATACAGTGTTATTGAGTGGATTACTGAGGCACAGTGAGACCAGGAGAACCAGACCGACATGTCAGAAACAGGCCGAATAATTCAGGATGTTCAGAGAGACTGATGACACATTATGAGATTAGAAAATCAGTGTTTCTCCAAAGTCGACCGATGAATAATCAGAAGATGAAAATATCTGCAATGAAAAATACTGGAAGGGAACTACGACTCCCAGGGTGCATTTCACTGACAAACAGCCAATCACAGAGATGAGCAGTGAGCTGAAACCTGATCGCACACTCAGCCGTTAAAATCAGTTTCACCTGTAGTCAGTGAAGTGGCATCAACAGCTGGGCATCATGGGTAATGTAGTGTCCAGATCAAACAGAAAAAAATGATTCATCATAAATAAAGTGTAAAGTGTTATATTATCCAGTAGAGGAAACAGCATGAGCTGTTGGTTCAACTACTGAACCAGGACCAGAACCAGAAGCATCAGTCACCAGGGTCTCCTGATCTAGAACCAGGACCAGGTCATCCTGCTGTTTAATCATCAGAAGGAGCAGATGATCTCTCATCACATCTCTCAGGTTCTGCTGGTTCTGGTGAATTTGCAGCCTCTCTCCCTGGAGGGCCATGATCCACCCAGCCAGCTCAGCTGACTGCTGATGGAAGAACCAGTTCTGGGCGTGGAGGATGAGGGCGCAGCAAACAACAGGGTCGCTGTCAGACCGGATCCTGCAGGCGGCTGGTTCTGGACCAGCTGCCAATATTCTGCCCACACATGCCAGCATTTACTCACTGATGTGAGCAGAGGACAGTGACGCCACCCTGACGCTGCTCACATCAAACGACGTGCCATAAGAGGGGTCATGGCTTCCCAAGAAGCAGAGGTCATGACCTCTGCAGTAACCAATCACAGTGACCTGATACGGGCAGGGGGGGCAGCACCCAGGAGACCTCACCTTTGACCCCCAGAGACAGAAGAGGCCAGCTGAGGCTAACATCCGCTCTCAGAGTACAGAAACAGAGTGGAGCCTCTTCCCTCACACAGGATCGTTCATAGATTAAAGACAGGAAGTACTGATCAACTGATCTGGTTAGTTAGCTAGATAGCTAGTTTGTGTTTATCTGGTTAAGATTTGAGATGTTTATTATCATGTGAACCGTAAGGAAACATGTTTCCCTGTACAATGAAATACTTCCTTTGCTATCCACAATGAATGACAGACAGTTAGATGGCTAGTTTGCATTGCAGAAGGCAGCTAGGTGGCTAGTTAGCCTTTCAGAAGATCGCTACGTGGCTAGTTTGGCTGCTAATAACCAGCAGTCACACAGCTGAAGCTGATGTGAATGACTGAAACACTGTGGTGTCTGTCTGTTGTCACAGGTGTTCACACCTTCATGAGAGCAGCTGGGGCTGATGGGAGGTGTTGTTTAGAGCCGATGACCTCGACATGAAGACAGTTTCTAAAAGATCTCTGAATGTCCTTCTTCAGTCTTTTCTTGAGAATAACTCCTGAATGTAGTCGACTACAGAATCTTTTCATCCAGAATTAGAAAAGAGAAAAAAAGAGAAGACACTTCCTGTGTTTCTGATGATGTCTGCATTAATTCTTATAAACACAGAAATTATATCACTGACAGTGGTAAATCTTGATTAATCTCACAGCCAAAGTGAGTTAGAAGCAGAACACCAACTGCTCAATAATATAAAATTACAAACATTATGAAGCACAGATTATAATGCTGAAGGTAACATCACACAGGTTTAGATGTTTATCAGCTGTTTATGTATAACCAAACAGCGTCTCCATGGCGATGACACTAAAACACTCCTTCACTCTTCCTTTCATTATCAGATTTTTAGCTGGACTGAAGCTCTCTGTTCACTTTTATTTCCATGCTGTTCTTTGTGTAAACGTGTTCCTGATGTTCCTGCTGTGACCCTCCTGAGCCTCCATCCATCAGTACCAGTCCATTAGAGCTGGGAACATTCCTGCACTCCTTCAGGACTCTCAGCCCCTCAACAAGTCCAGACACCCCCGAAGATCCCGTCTGAACTCGTCCTTCTTCTCTTATCTGCCTCCATTTAAAACACTGGTTATTTACAGATGGATGTCTTCTGGCTGTTTACAACACGAAGCAGCACTTTAACTTCGTCCTCTGAGGAGAAACTGAAGTTTGGTTCTTTTAGCTTTGTTTCAGGTGTTGCTGGAGCCTTTCTTTTTACCGTCTGAATGGTAGAATCAGTGATTGTCCCTCTGAGAAGACGTTTAAACCAGGAACAAGTCCATCAGATCACATTAACGTTAATTGTCATGAAAGGGGAAGTGCTGTTTTTTACAAATTGGACCTTATTTCTAGGATGAAACACTGTCATTTACTCACCTGTATCTCTTTGGAGTCATTTAGAGTATTTCTGACGATATTTGGATTTAACAGGAGTGAATGGGGCACAGAAATGCAGCCAGTAAATGACCTCAAATAACAGATGTTTAAATAGATGGACTTCACTATTACTGAACTAAAATACTTATTTGTGATGTTGTCACAGACACATACAGTACATACTTTGTGTTAGTTCAGGCACTGTGAAGGCCACTAAGGGTCCTTAGTAAACTATGATACACAGGAAGTAGAGTCTGTTTATAGGGTGAATTTTCTCAAGTTATGGACAACTGCTGACTCAAATGAGAGTGTAGTCCATCTTATTAAACGTCTCTTATTTGTGAAATGGTTGAGTTTGTCATTCACTGGCTGCATTTCTGTGCCCCATTCACTCCTGTTAACTCTTTGAGTGCCACTGACGTAATATCATGTCAAAGTCTTTTTTTTTTTTTTTGCAGCTGGTCGCTGATCACAGTCTGCTGCAGCCTGTCAGTAATGTTGGGGCTTCTGTGAAAAGTGGTGATTTTGGTGAAAGTGTCCTCTACTCTACCTCTGATAAAACAAGAATGGAACAAGGTAAAAACAAACATTTTTTTCATGATGAAATAGAGAGTCTCTTCTTTCATTTGAACTATTCACTGTTTTCAGAGACATAGTACTAAATATTCTGTGGGTCTAGAAATATGACTGAAAATGGACAAAATGCTGGCACAAGGTACTTTAGATTTAAAAAAAAAAACAGCTGGCATTCAAAGAGTTAAATGAATATCATCAAATCCAAATATCATCAGAAATACTCCAAATGACTCCAAAGTGATACAGGTGAGTAAACGACAGTATTTTATCCAAGAAATAAGGTCCAATTTGTTTAAAAAAAAAACGGCACACATTTAGCAAAAGCGAGTTATATAAAACTCAAATGAAATTGGTAACTATTACTATCAGGCACTTTCAGTTTGTCTCTTTAAAGCTGGTCAAGCATCGTAAAATCCACTTAGTTCAAAGTGAACTGAAACAAAACAAAACTCTCACTTTTGTTTTCCTCCGTTTCAACATTTATATCAAAATCAACTCTGAATTCATCAAGTCAGATCTGAAAGTGTGGTGTTGATTTTCCTCTCTTGGTGGATGAATGAGCACTTCCCAGGTTCTGGGCTGCTTCAGGTCCAGATGAGGAAAGATCCAGACTAACCAGACCCTCCATGATAAGCAGGACACAGATCAGATCCACAGTGGAGGTTCCGCTTGTTTGCAGATGACACTGTTTTTAGTCTGTGAATGGTTTAAATGTTGGGCAGCTAAAATGTTCCAGATTCAGAGACCAGATGGGCTCAGAGGTCACTGAAGGGGTTAACTACTACAAACCCAGAGATGGTACGTCAGAGAATAAAGTGCATTAAAGTGATGTGTCACAGATCAGCTATAATCAATATCAGGACCGTCAGCTGTGGCAACCACAACAATTAATAAAACACATCCAGTGAGGAGCCTAAAAACGACAGAAACTCATTTGAGACAGCAGTTAAAAAGATCTGATCATTGCGATGAGGACAGGAGGTAGTTTGGTGCACCACTAATTAAATCAATATCTATGTATGTAACTTTGGCATTTGTTTTGTGTGCACGTGTGCACACTGTCTTGTGTTTTATTGATGATCATTTGTGTCATATTTAGTCTGTGGTAAGCATGAAAGTTATTTATTAATTCAAATTGAATTGTTTTTTTTTTTTATTCGACCAGAAGTCCAAAGATATTAAATTTAACCAGCTGCTTGACAAACAACTAAAACCAATCAATCATCCCGATCGATTACTGATCAGTGGAATCTACTGCTCTTATGAAGAACAGGTTATAATGCTGAATGTTAACATCACACAGACACACCTTTCAAATGTTTATGTACAACCACTCGTCATCTCCATGGCGACAACATGACTTCATCACTGCTCAGGTGTGTGACTCAGGTCTCTGTTCATGCTGTCTGATGACTACATTCATGTCCAAAAGAGACAAAAACCTGCTAATCTGTTTACACGAGGCTAATGAGTGAACATGCTAAATGCTAAATGCTATTGCAGTGTCTGTGAACGACGTACGCTGCAACAGGAAGTAAATGTGAACCTGAAGGACTACACAATTAACCCAACATTAACCCTGATCACTTTTTGGGCTTCCCATAGTTAAGCGAACAGGATGAACTGTGATGATAAAGTTTAAAGTGCTTCCTAAACTAACGTCTAGAGACGCTTCAGAGTGAGCGAAAACACCAAAAAGCTGCAATCTGTCACAAATTTAAGTCCACACTAAACTGGAAGAACAACCTTGAAAACACTCACAACAACACATATTCACAGCTTATATTTAGTATTGTGTATATTGAATTTTTCTTTTAATTTCTTTCACTCACAACAAAGGAAGTATTTCACTGTGCAGGGAAACATGTTTCCTTACTGTCAAGAAACACTTTGAGTCCTGAATCTTGACTTAATCTGACACTGACTATACTGTAATATAACACAAAGAAACACGACGCTAACGGTGAACAGAACACACAGTCACTGGCTTCTCAGCGGTAACATGTTAATCATAATTAGATTAAAGTCAAAGTAGTACATATTATATTTTTCTAACACGTGCTTTTATTTTGTGGCTTGGACCCTCCCTCACTAGCATCTTCCTGCTTCCTGTTTCTGAATTGTTGGTTTTATTTTGAAAATCTCCCAGACAGCTCAGTGGAGACGTCAAACCTGATATGCTCCTTGTGGTAAAGTACTTCCAGCGAGGCTAATGCTAGTGCTCCTAATCATGGTGATGCTAACAGCTAACAGGCTAAAGCTCCTATTGATCAGTGATCAGGTGTCCACAGAGCTGAGGATGAAACTGAATGAAGAAGTTAACTCCAGCTGACTGCAGACCAGTCAACATCAGGAAGACTCTGGACTAAGAGACCAGCTCTGATTGGCTGGTTGTCACCTGACATCACTGCAGACACTCATTGATCAGATAATCTGAGGAACTGATGGAAGTGATCAATGAGATGATTTTGAAAGAGAATTCAGTAGAACAGATGAAATGTCCTGGACCTCAAGCTGCATGCAGGATAATGACACGACTTCTTGACTTGTTGGAAACATCTGGGCTGACCTTGCAGACGTGTTTATAACCTGTCTGACTGCTTGTGATGCTTGAAACAGTTTATATGACCTGATCGCTGTAAACCATCTGCATCCAGACCAAGCGTAGCGGCCTGAAACACTCTGTATATACAGTGGATATATATATATATATATATATATATATATATATATATATATATATATATATGTAGTGTATCCTCCAGTAATAGTGGGCTGATAAGAACAAACAGGAGCCAGGCTGCTGTTATCACACACACCGAGAAGGACAAAGACGACATGCTGATAGAAAAAACACTCACTCCAGCATGACAGGAAGGGCTGAGGGACAAAACAGAGACACTCATTCAACAACATGTACGGCTAGTACTAGTAGTACCACTAGCACCAGTACTACTAGTATCACTGCTACTGCTAGTACTACTGCTGCTTTTGAAAAGTTTTGCTTCAGTTGCGTCGCTCCATCAGGTAGAAATAATCCTTGTTTTGCACTTAAAGAGACGTCTTGTGTTAACTTGCTGTTTGTTTTCTGATTTAAATGAGTTTAACTTTGTTGTCTGTTCCTGCTGAAAGCCTCGTTTCCTCAAACTTAATTTAGCTTCATGTCACCTGACGAACAGGTGAGAGTGTGTGTTCTTACCATGGCGGTGTGTGCAGTGTGTCAGTAGTGGCAGTATATTCCAGTCTGAGGACATTCTCTCTCTCTCTCTCTCTCTCTCTGTGGTGTGCTAGTGCCTCTCGTCCCGTCAGGTCTGACTCTGCTCTGACTGACAGTCCAGCTGCTCACTGTTAAGCCCCGCCCACCACTCTATGACAATAAAGCCCCGCCCCAACCTGTCAGTTCTCGGCTCTCTGTCTCCCCCTGCTGGCAGTAGGATATCAGTTCATCTATTCGATAAAATGACAGTTTCCCCTTGTCTGAACAACAGACATTTAATTTACTTTAACAACAAAGAAAAGGAGCAAATCCAGAGAAAATCCAGTGTCACAGCTAGAGACAAGCTAACTGCTAGTTTATCACACAGAATAACTGCTAGTTTATCACAAAGAATAACTAACTGTTAGATTATCGCACAGACTAAGTGCTAGTTTATCGCACAGAATAACCGCTAGTTTATTGCACAGAATAACCGCTAGTTTATCGCACAGAATAACCGCTAGTTTATCGCATAGACTAACCGCTAGTTTATCGCATAGACTAACTGCTAGTTTATGGCACAGAATAACTGCTAGTTTATCACACAGACTAACTGCTAGTTTATCGCACAGACTAACCGCTGGTTTATCGCACAGACTAACCGCTAGTTCATCACACAGACTAACCGCTAGTTTATCGCACAGACTAACTGCTAGTTTATCGCACAGAATAACTGCTAGTTTATCACACAGAATAACTGCTAGTTTATCGCTCAGAATAACTGCTAGTTTATCGCACAGACTAACTGCTAGTTTATCACACAGACTAAGTGCTAGTTTATCACACAGAATAACTGCTAGTTTATCGCTCAGAATAACTGCTAGTTTATCACACAGACTAAGTGCTAGTTTATCACACAGAATAACTGCTAGTTTATCGCACAGACTAACCGCTAGTTTATCGCACAGACTAACCGCTAGTTTATCGCACAGACTAAGTGCTAGTTTATCGTACAGAATAACTGCTAGTTTATCGCACAGACTAACCGCTAGTTTATCGCACAGAATAACCGCTAGTTTATCGCACAGAATAACCGCTAGTTTATCACACAGACTAACCGCTAGTTTATCGCACAGAATAACCGCTAGTTTATCGCACAGACTAACTGCTAGTTTATTGCACAGAATAACTGCTAGTTTATCACACAGAATAACTGCTAGTTTATCACACAGAATAACTGCTAGTTTATTGCACAGAATAACTGCTAGTTTATCACACAGAATAACTGCTAGTTTATCACACAGACTAACTGTTAGTTTATTGCACAGAATAACTGCTAGTTTATCACACAGACTAACTGCTAGTTTATTGCACAGAATAACTGCTAGTTTATCACACAGACTAACTGCTAGTTTATTGCACAGAATAACCGCTAGTTTATCACACAGAATAACTGCTAGTTTATCGCACAGAATAACTGCTAGTTTATCACACAGAATAACTGCTAGTTTATCGCACAGACTAACCGCTAGTTTATCGCACAGACTAAGTGCTAGTTTATCGTACAGAATAACTGCTAGTTTATCGCACAGACTAACCGCTAGTTTATCACACAGACTAACTGCTAGTTTATCGCACAGACTAACCGCTAGTTTATCGCACAGAATAACCGCTAGTTTATCGCACAGACTAACTGCTAGTTTATCACACAGAATAACTGCTAGGTTATCGCACAGACTAACCGCTAGTTTATGGCACAGAATAACCGCTAGTTTATCGCACAGAATAACCGCTAGTTTATCGTACAGAATAACCACTAGTTTATCACAAAGAATAACCGCTAGTTTATCACAAAGAATAACCGCTAGTTTATCGCACAGAATAACCGCTAGTTTATCGCACAGAATAACCGCTAGTTTATCGTACAGAATAACTGCTAGTTTATTGCACAGACTAAGTGCTAGTTTATCGCACAGAATAACTGCTAGTTTATCGCACAGACTAAGTGCTAGTTTATCGCACAGAATAACCGCTAGTTTATCGTACAGAATAACTGCTAGTTTATTGCACAGACTAAGAGCTAGTTTATCGCACAGAATAACCGCTAGTTTATCATACAGAATAACCGCTAGTTTATCACAAAGAATAACCGCTAGTTTATCGCACAGAATAACCGCTAGTTTATCGCACAGAATAACCGCTAGTTTATCGCACAGAATAACCGCTAGTTTATCGTACAGAATAACTGCTAGTTTATTGCACAGACTAAGTGCTAGTTTATCGCACAGAATAACTGCTAGTTTATCACACAGACTACGTGCTAGTTTATCGCACAGACTAAGTGCTAGTTTATCGCACAGAATAACTGCTAGTTTATCGCACAGACTAACCGCTAGTTTTTCACACAGAATAACCGCTAGTTTATCACAAAGAATAACTAACTGTTAGATTATCGCACAGAATACTGCTAGTTTATCGCACAGACTAAGTGCTAGTTTATCGCACAGACTAAGTGCTAGTTTATTGCACAGAATAACCGCTAGTTTATTGCACAGAATAACCGCGAGTTTATTGCACAGAATAACCGCTAGTTTATCGCACAGAATAACCGCTAGTTTATTGCACAGAATAACCGCTAGTTTATCGCACAGACTAACTGCTAGTTTATGGCACAGAATAACTGCTAGTTTATCACACAGACTAACTGCTAGTTTATCGCTCAGAATAACTGCTAGTTTATCGCACAGACTAACTGCTAGTTTATCGCACAGACTAACCGCTGGTTTATCGCACAGACTAACCGCTAGTTTATCGCACAGACTAACCGCTAGTTTATCGCACAGAATAACTGCTAGTTTATCGCTCAGAATAACTGCTAGTTTATCGCACAGACTAACTGCTAGTTTATCGCTCAGAATAACTGCTAGTTTATGGCACAGAATAACTGCTAGTTTATCACACAGACTAAGTGCTAGTTTATCGCACAGACTAACCGCTAGTTTATCGCACAGACTAACCGCTAGTTTATCGCACAGACTAACTGCTAGTTTATCGCACAGACTAACCGCTAGTTTATCGCACAGACTAACCGCTAGTTTATCGCACAGACTAACCGCTAGTTTATCGCACAGAATAACTGCTAGTTTATTGCACAGACTAAGTGCTAGTTTATCGCACAGACTAACCGCTAGTTTATCACAAAGAATAACTAACTGCTAAATTATCGCACAGACTAAGTGCTGGTGTATCGCACAGAATAACTAACTGCTAGTTTATCGCACAGAATAACAGCTAGTTTATCGCACAGACTAACCGCTAGTTTATCGCACAGAATAACCGCTAGTTTATCACAAAGAATAACCGCTAGTTTATCGCACAGAATAACCGCCAGTTTATCGCACAGAATAACCGCTAGTTTATCGTACAGAATAACCGCTAGTTTATCACAAAGAATAACCGCTAGTTTATCGCACAGAATAACCGCTGGTTTATCGCACAAAATAACCGCTAGTTTATCGCACAGAATAACCGCTAGTTTATCGTACAGAATAACTGCTAGTTTATTGCACAGACTAAGTGCTAGTTTATCGCACAGAATAACTGCTAGTTTATCGCACAGACTAAGTGCTAGTTTATCACACAGACTAAGTGCTAGTTTATCA
This sequence comes from Synanceia verrucosa, assembly GCA_029721515.1. Lineage (NCBI taxonomy): Eukaryota > Metazoa > Chordata > Actinopteri > Perciformes > Synanceiidae > Synanceia > Synanceia verrucosa. The sequence goes on from CM056549.1 coordinate 50,822, forward strand.
CACAGACTAAGTGCTAGTTTATCGCACAGACTAAGTGCTAGTTTATCACACAGACTAAGTGCTAGTTTATCGCACAGACTAAGTGCTAGTTTATCGCACAGAATAACTGCTAGTTTATCGCACAGACTAACCGCTAGTTTATCACACAGAATAACTGCTAGTTTATCACAAAGAATAACTAACTGTTAGATTATCGCACAGAATACTGCTAATTTATCGCACAGACTAAGTGCTAGTTTATCGCACAGACTAAGTGCTAGTTTATTGCACAGAATAACCGCTAGTTTATTGCACAGAATAACCGCTAGTTTATCGCACAGAATAACCGCTAGTTTATTGCACAGAATAACCGCTAGTTTATCGCACAGACTAACTGCTAGTTTATGGCACAGAATAACTGCTAGTTTATCGCACAGACTAACTGCTAGTTTATCGCACAGACTAACTGCTAGTTTATCGCACAGACTAACCGCTGGTTTTATCGCACAGACTAACCGCTAGTTTATCGCACAGACTAACCGCTAGTTTATCGCACAGAATAACTGCTAGTTTATCGCTCAGAATAACTGCTAGTTTATCGCACAGACTAACTGCTAGTTTATCGCTCAGAATAACTGCTAGTTTATGGCACAGAATAACTGCTAGTTTATCACACAGACTAACCGCTAGTTTATCGCACAGACTAACCGCTAGTTTATCGCACAGACTAACCGCTAGTTTATCGCACAGACTAACCGCTAGTTTATCGCACAGACTAACCGCTAGTTTATCGCACAGACTAACCGCTAGTTTATCGCACAGACTAACCGCTAGTTTATCGCACAGACTAACTGCTAGTTTATCGCACAGACTAACCGCTGGTTTATCGCACAGACTAACCGCTAGTTTATCGTATAGAATAACTGCTAGTTTATCACACAGAATAACTGCTAGTTTATCGCTCAGAATAACTGCTAGTTTATCGCACAGACTAACTGCTAGTTTATCGCTCAGAATAACTGCTAGTTTATCGCACAGACTAACCGCTAGTTTATCGCACAGACTAACCGCTAGTTTATCACACAGACTAACTGCTAGTTTATCGCACAGACTAAGTGCTAGTTTATCGCACAGACTAACCGCTAGTTTATCGCACAGAATAACGGCTAGTTTATCGTACAGAATAACCGCTAGTTTATCGCACAGAATAACTGCTAGTTTATCGCACAGAATAACTGCTAGTTTATCGCACAGAATAACTGCTAGTTTATCGTACAGAATAACTGCTAGTTTATCGCACAGAATAACGGCTAGTTTATCGTACAGAATAACTGCTAGTTTATCGCACAGAATAACGTCTAGTTTATCGTACAGAATAACTGCTAGTTTATCGCACAGAATAACTGCTAGTTTATCGTACAGAATAACTGCTACTTTATCGTACAGAATAACGGCTAGTTTATCGTACAGAATAACGGCTAGTTTATCGCACAGAATAACTGCTAGTTTATCGTACAGAATAACTGCTGGTTTATCGTACAGAATAACGGCTAGTTTATCGTATAGAATAACTGCTAGTTTATCGTACAGAATAACTGCTAGTTTATCGCACAGAATAACGGCTAGTTTATCGTACAGAATAACTGCTAGTTTATCACAGAATAACTGCTAGTTCATCGCACAGAATAACGGCTAGTTTATCGTACAGAATAACTGCTAGTTTATCGCACAAACTAAGTGCTAGTTTATCACACAGAATAACTGCTAGTTTATTACACAGACTTATTGCTAGCATAGCTTGATTATTAAAATGACTGCATATTAATTTTGTGTCTATTGACTGACGGTTTCAGCCCTACACCTCTGCTATCATGTTAGCATGTTATGTGCACAGACCCAACACACTTGAAGCCACAGCAGATATATTGCGTATATCTCAGAGGTGTAGCTGGCTGACAGAGTCTCTGCCAGTGATTCATGACCACAGTGTCAACAGAGGGAATGAGTGGGTGCAGCAGGAAGTTCAACGTGCTTCAACACAGCCTGATCAAACATTAGCTCATTTTTGTTCACAAAACGTGAAGTCTGCTGTTATTACCTCCCATTTTAAAGACAGCACTTCTTTGCAGAATGTCCTCTACAGAATCTGTTTTCAACTAACTGCTAGCCTAGCACAAAGACTAACTGCTAGCCTAGCACAAAGACTAACTGCTAACCTACCACAAAGATTAACTGCTAACCAAGCACAAAGACTAACTGCTAGTATAGGACAAAGGCTAACTGCTAGCCTAGGACAAAGACTAACTGCTAGTCTAGCACAAAGACTAACTGCTGGAACAAAGACTAACTGCTGGCCTAGCACAAAGACTAACTGCTAGCCTAGCACAAAGACTAACTGCTAACCTAGCGCAAAGATTAACTGCTAACCAAGCGCAAAGACTAACTGCTAGCCTAGGACAAAGACTAACTGCTAGCCTAGGACAAAGACTAACTGCTAGCCTAGGACAAAGACTAACTGCTAACCTAGCGCAAAGACTAACTGCTAGCCTAGCGCAAAGACTAACTGCTAGCCTAGCACAAAGACTAACTGCTAGCCTAGCACAAAGACTAACTGCTAACCTAGCGCAAAGACTAACTGCTAGCCTAGCACCAGTGAGAGAACATCTTCCAGCTCCAGTGTTTTGTCTTTATGAAACAGTTTGATCACTGATCAGGCTTCAGTTCAGTTTGATCTTTCACACCCGGCTGATACATTCATCAGTTGAAGCCCAGGTGACCTTTGACCTTTGCTGTTGTCTCAAACCAGAACAGGACATCATGTGTCCCATGAACGTTCATTCATAAGAAAAACAGCAAATTAATATAAAAGTAGTTGATGTTGAAAAGTGAAAGAAAAACAACTCCCTGAGCTTAGGGCTACATCGGGTGCCATCTATTCATCTGATGCCCAAAGTGGCTAACACCTCCTTAGCATGTGTGAAAACTGTGGATGACACACCACTTACACAATCATCACCCACCCATGCACATGCGCCCACGCACGCACGCACACACACACACACACACACACACACACAGGGCAGGTAGCCACCTGCAGCAGCTATGCAGCCTCTGGCTACCAACTCTGATCACATTCTTTAAACACCTCAGAGAGTCTGAGAGTGTTCATCACCCTGCCAAAAAAATAAAATATGAAATTTGGGAAGTCATGAAAATCTAAACATCTTTTATCATTCATTAAATGCCAAGTCACACCTGCAACAAACACAACCAGTCCTGATTCCAAAAAATAATCTTTAAACTCAGTTTAAGGCTCAGAACTGAAAAGCTGGCTTCACGTTGGCTCCACCATCACACACCTCAAACTGTCAGTGATCTGGATCTGTGGACGTATCCCAGGTCCACCTCCTCCTCCTCTACACCCTCAGAGCACAGTGAAACCCCCTGTGACGTGTTCCTGGAGCTCATCCACATCCCAAACATTCACCACCGTCCAGCACGTTCACCTGTCTGGGACAACAACACCTTAACACTCCCTGACATTCCAGGGATTCCAGGATCAGTGAACTGTGTCCAGAGGAAGTCCTTCAGGGTCCCTGAACCACAGCTTGAGAACAAATCTTTAATCTTTCTGTTCACAGCCAACAAAGACACTCAGAGTCACATTTAAGATGATGTGAAAAACACAGTTTGAAACCCTGAATGCTCTCTGCTCTAGACTCAGTGGTCTGGGAGGTTTTAGAAGACAAAAAGTCCAGTTCACTTTACTTTTTTGCTTTTTGGATTGACCATGATCTGGATAACTGAGTCTCCACAGACAAATCATCTAAAAGTGAAGGCTGCCGGCTCGCTTACCCTGTGTGACTGGAGTAAGAGTCTTTCTCAGCACTGATGGGAAGTAATCCAGACTGAAGCAGCAACAAGGACAGAGTGAGCACAGAACTCAGTAGAACTGCAGAGCAGAGAAAGACAGTAAAGTACACAGTAGAGACAGTAGAACTGCAGAGCAGAGAAAGACAGTAAAGTACACAGTAGAGACAGTAGAACTGCAGAGCAGAGAAAGACAGTAAAGTACACAGTAGAGACAGCAGAACTGCAGAGCAGAGAAAGACAGTAAAGTACACAGTAGAGACAGTAGAACTGCAGAGCAGAGAAAGACAGTAAAGTACACAGTAGAGACAGTAGAACTGCAGAGCAGAGAAAGACAGTAAAGTACACAGTAGAGACAGTAGAACTGCAGAGCAGAGAAAGACAGTAAAGTACACAGTAGAGACAGTAGAACTGCAGAGCAGAGAAAGACAGTAAAGTACACAGTAGAGACAGCAGAACTGCAGAGCAGAGAAAGACAGTAAAGTACACAGTAGAGACAGCAGAACTGCAGAGCAGAGAAAGACAGTAAAGTACACAGTAGAGACAGCAGAACTGCAGAGCAGAGAAAGACAGTTAAGTACACAGTAGAGACAGCAGAACTGCAGAGCAGAGAAAGACAGTAAAGTACACAGTAGAGACAGTAGAACTGCAGAGCAGAGAAAGACAGTAAAGTACACAGTAGAGACAGTAGAACTGCAGAGCAGAGAAAGACAGTAAAGTACACAGTAGAGACAGCAGAACTGCAGAGCAGAGAAAGACAGTAAAGTACACAGTAGAGACAGCAGAACTGCAGAGCAGAGAAAGACAGTAAAGTACACAGTAGAGACAGCAGAACTGCAGAGCAGAGAAAGACAGTTAAGTACACAGTAGAGACAGCAGAACTGCAGAGCAGAGAAAGACAGTTAAGTACACAGTAGAGACAGCAGAACTGCAGAGCAGAGAAAGACAGTAAAGTACACAGTAGAGACAGTAGAACTGCAGAGCAGAGAAAGACAGTAAAGTACACAGTAGAGACAGTAGAACTGCAGAGCAGAGAAAGACAGTAAAGTACACAGTAGAGACAGTAGAACTGCAGAGCAGAGAAAGACAGTAAAGTACACAGTAGAGACAGCAGAACTGCAGAGCAGAGAAAGACAGTAAAGTACACAGTAGAGACAGTAGAACTGCAGAGCAGAGAAAGACAGTAAAGTACACAGTAGAGACAGTAGAACTGCAGAGCAGAGAAAGACAGTAAAGTACACAGTAGAGACAGTAGAACTGCAGAGCAGAGAAAGACAGTAAAGTACACAGTAGAGACAGTAGAACTGCAGAGCAGAGAAAGACAGTAAAGTACACAGTAGAGACAGCAGAACTGCAGAGCAGAGAAAGACAGTAAAGTACACAGTAGAGACAGTAGAACTGCAGAGCAGAGAAAGACAGTAAAGTACACAGTAGAGACAGTAGAACTGCAGAGCAGAGAAAGACAGTAAAGTACACAGTAGAGACAGTAGAACTGCAGAGCAGAGAAAGACAGTAAAGTACACAGTAGAGACAGTAGAACTGCAGAGCAGAGAAAGACAGTAAAGTACACAGTAGAGACAGCAGAACTACAGCAGCATGTTCCCAGAGAAGCTCTGACTGACTAGCAGCCTGCAGGCTCAGAGAGCTCCACCCACAGCTAGCATTGGTGCTCTCTCTCTCTCTCTTTCTCTGTCTCTCTCTCTCTCTCTTTCTCTCTCTCTGTCTCTCTCTCGCTCTCTGTCTCTCTCTCTCTCTCTGTCTCTCTGTCTCTTTCTCTCTGTCTCTCTCTCGCTCTCTGTCTCTCTCTCTCTCGCTCTCTGTCTCTCGCTCTGTCTCTCTGTCTCTTTCTCTCTGTCTCTCTCTCGCTCTCTGTCTCTCTCTCTCTCTCTCTCTTTCTCTCGCTCTGTCTCTCTGTCTCTTTCTCTCTGTCTCTCTCTCTCTCTCTCTTTTTCTCTCTCTCTGTCTCTCTCTCTCTGTCTCTCTCTCACCAAACAGCTGCTATCAGTGTGCGCTCAGTGCTGGCAGTAGTTTGCATTCTTTGGACGGTGAATCAAATCTTAAAATAGTCCAGCAGAATCCCTGGGAGCACCTTCAGCATTTTGTCAAGCCTTTATCACTCAGTCAGACCGTTACCAAGGGAACCAGTGTTACCAGATATGGACAGAGGTAAACGACAGGACAGACTGTTTGAGTCACATGTGGAGCGAAGAGGATACACAGATCAGATCAGATCATGACTGGATCAATAAATCAGAAGCAGCTCTGCAACACAACTAGAGAACTTCACACTGAATCCATTCAGGACAGAAACACTGGACTCTTTCAGATAATACTGCTCCATACTCAGCTGATTTATAAGGTCCACCATCTGGTTCAAGGAGCTTTAAAGGAGCCTGAGGTCGACCCAGAACTTGAGCTTATCATACAGTCCAGCAGAGAAAGAAAAGCAGCTGGACCTAGAGCAGCATTCCTCTGCTATCACAAAGAGTCACAGTGCTAGCGCTAAAACAGCTAATACAGCTAACATGACGGGGACACCAGCCAGCTATGCTAGCGCTAATACAGCTAACATGACAGGGACACCAGCCAGCTATGTTAGAGCTAATACAGCTAACATGACAGGGACACCAGCCAGCTATGTTAGCGCTAATACAGCTAACATGACAGGGACACCAGCCAGCTATGCTAGCGCTAATACAGCTAACATGACAGGGACACCAGCCAGCTATGTTAGAGCTAATACAGCTAACATGACAGGGACACCAGCCAGCTATGTTAGCGCTAATACAGCTAACATGACAGGGACACCAGCCAGCTATGCTAGCGCTAATACAGCTAACATGACAGGGACACCAGCCAGCTATACTAGAGCTAATACAGCTAACATGACGGGGACACCAGCCAGCTATGTTAGAGCTAATACAGCTAGCATGACGGGGACACCAGCCAGCTATGTTAGAGCTAATACAGCTAGCATGACGGGGACACCAGCCAGCTATGTTAGAGCTAATACAGCTAACATGACGGGGACACCAGCCAGCTATGCTAGCGCTAATACAGCTAACATGGCGGGGACACCAGCCAGCTATGTTAGAGCTAATACAGCTAACATGACGGGGACACCAGCCAGCTATGTTAGAGCTAATACAGCTAACATGATGGGGACACCAGCCAGCTATGCTAGCGATAATACAGCTAACATGACAGGGATACCAGCCAGCTATGCTAGCGCTAATACAGCTAACATGACAGGGACACCAGCCAGCTATGTTAGAGCTAATACAGCTAACATGACGGGGACACCAGCCAGCTATGCTAGCGCTAATACAGCTAACATGACGGGGACACCAGCCAGCTATGTTAGAGCTAATACAGCTAACATGACGGGGACACCAGCCAGCTATGTTAGAGCTAATACAGCTAACATGATGGGGACACCAGCCAGCTATGCTAGCGATAATACAGCTAACATGACAGGGATACCAGCCAGCTATGCTAGCGCTAATACAGCTAACATGACAGGGACACCAGCCAGCTATGTTAGAGCTAATACAGCTAACATGACAGGGACACCAGCCAGCTATGTTAGCGCTAATGCAGCTAACATGACAGGGACACCAGCCAGCTATGTTAGCGCTAATGCAGCTAACATGACAGGGACACCAGCCAGCTATGCTAGTGCTAATACAGCTAACATGACAGGGACAGCTATGCTAGCGCTAATACGAGTCAGGTGTAGTGCTAACACATCTGAATCACACCATTATAATGCTGAGTGGGTTATCGTTGTATCTGCTCATGCTAAATGGCAGTTGGTCCTCCCAACATCAGTGACCTTTGACCTTGGAGGGTTTTTAGTGGTCACAGAGGGACTCATGGAGTCTCAGGGGAGAAGACTGGAGGGAGAATGAATGAATAATAAGCAGTGTCTCACAGGGAGCTGAGTAATGAGTGAGTTAATTAAGTCACAGCTTCGACAACAACCACATGAATTCACTCAGACTTCAGTCAGCGTTTGATGTGACGCTGAGGCTAAAGGCTGATACCATGAACACTTTGGTGATGTTTTGTTGTTATTTATTTCTCCTTCTGTGCCAGGGAAACAAATACATTATTAAAAAAGATGCTACATATGAGGCTGATAGCATTCCTACTGTTTACCCACAGCTCTCAAAATAACAACAGAGTGGCTAACAGTGCTAACAAGGCTAGCAGCACTACCAGTGTGAAAGGGGGGCCTCCATGGTCAGGAAGTTATCAGCTGATTCTTTGCATAGACAGAAGTCCCCTATATCTTTATATAGACAGGTAATAATGTGCAGCTCTGGTCTCACTCATGTGGACTTTGAGATGCTCAAAACAGGACTGGACATTTAGTTTCCTCGTGTTTGGACTGCAGTCAGTAATCCCTGATCACTGTTCCTACCTTCTCATGCTGCCTGTCCTCCAGCCTGGATGCTGCTGCTTCTGATCCAGTGGCTTTAAACTGACCTGCAAACACAACCAGGTCACGATTAACATGGTGACCACACATCAAGCAATCAGTTTCTGGCCAACATGACTGAACGAATGAAAGTGTGAGTGAGCACACATTAAGAGGTGAAACAATACGATGCGAATACGATACAATCCCGTTCACGCAGATTAACCACATCTTAAGCCAGGGGTTCCTCTTGAATTCGTGAATCCAGTCCCTATAAGATCCTTAGCCTGTGCACATGAATTTGATACGTTTTTGATGCCTTTATTATACGATTAAGCTCGTCCATGTGCACGCAGTGACTGAGGAGGCTTGATGAATGAGTGAACTAGAGGATCTACGGTGGTCCTGAAGACCTGCCTGCTGGTTCCTGGTCAGGTACGGCATCAACAGGTGTGACAGAGTGTTGGATGGAAACACAGCCAGCATGCTAACCTGATGAGTTTAGACCTGTCTGTCTGTCCCTACCTTCCGGTCTACCATATCTGGTACTTTCAGTTTCACAGCATCACATTATTCACCACTTTATGTTAGCATGTTAGCATGCTGACATGAGCTAACAGTCAGTAAACACAGAGGCTAAATAAATTTATAGGCATAATAAAATAATAATGTAACAAAAACAATAAAGTAACCCAAACTCTTTCGTCTTGAATTTTTCTCTGCTGTTTGCAGTTCATCCTGCTGCTCTGTTGAGACGATCTGGTCTATTGTGAGTCTCTGAGGAGCCTTTAATCCAGACCTCTGAGGTCCCTAGAGGACTCCTGAACCCAGCTGAACTTACACCTGACCGAGGCTTCAAAAAGCTCAAAATAACATTTAAATAACCTCAAAGCAGCCTGAATATGGAGAGAGAGCACGAAGTGAGACAGGTCAGCTGACTGCACAACACTACAACACAACACCTTAACAACATGACAACACAACAACACCATAACACAACACCTTAACAACATGACAACGCAATACCTAAACAACATGACAACACAACAACAACACCATAACGCAACAACAACGACATAACACAACACCACAACACAATACCTCAACAACACAACAACAACAACACCTTAACACAACACCACAACACAATACCTCAACAACACAACAACAACACCTTAACACAACACCACAACAGAATACCTCAATAACACGACAACACAATACCGAAACAACATGACAACACAACAACACCACAATACAACACAACAACACAATACCTAAACAACATGACAACACAACAACACCATAACACAACACCTTAACAACATGACAACACAATACCTAAACAACATGACAACACAACAACAACACCATAACGCAACAACAACGACATAACACAACACCACAACACAATACCTCAACAACACAACAACAACACCTTAACACAACACCACAACACAATACCTCAACAACACGACAACACAATACCTCAACAACACGACAACACCATGACACAACACCTCAACAACACGACAACACAATACCTAAACAACATGACAACACAACAACACCACAACACAATACCTCAACAACACCATAACACAACACCTCAACAACACAACAACACAATACCTAAACAACATGACAACACCATAACACAACAGCTTAACAACATGACAACACAATACCTAAACAACATGACAACACAACAACACAATAACACAACACCTTAACAACATGACAACACAATACCTAAACAACATGACAACACAACAACACCATAACACAACACCTTAACAACATGACAACACACTACCTAAACAACATGACAACACAACAACAACACCTGAACACAACACCTGAACAACATGACAACACAACAACACCATAACACAACACCTAAACAACATGACACAACACCTAAACAACATGACAACACAACAACAACACCATAACACAACACCTAAATAACATGACAACACAATACCTAAAAAACAACATGACAACACAACAGCACCATAACACAACACCTAAACAACAAGACAACACAACAACAACACCATAACACGGTAACATGGTGTGATGGATCAAGTTAGTGTACACAGTTTGAGAAAACACTAAGTTCAGTGATACCCCCAACATGCACTGTCTCAACAGAAAATGGTACAGAACCAGTCTGCTGGTCCAGATTCTGTTGGTCCAGAGTCTGTTGGTGGAGAGTCTAATGGTCCAGAGTCTGCTGGTCCAGATTCTGCTGGTCCAGAGTCTCTTGGTCCAGAGTCTGCTGGTCCAGAGTCTGCTGGTCCAGATTCTGTTGGTCCAGAGTCTGCTGGTCCAGATTCTGTTGGTCCAGAGTCTGCTGGTCCAGAGTCGCAGCAGCTCAGCTCTGATGGAAACAAGACTCAGCAGACAGGAATGTGAGCAGCTTTTCCACCTCACAGAACAATTCCCAGGCAGCCAATGAGAAGCTGAGCCACACAGGACCGGCACCGGCCGTCTCTATGGAAACACAAGGACATCTCGGCTGAGTTCCCCTGGAACTAAGACGCTGATTATTGATCAGTGATTATTTAAACGGGTCCATGTGGTCCACTTTGTTGGTGATACTGAAACCGTAAATATAAAGAGATGCATATTTTATGGACCAACTTGTTGGACTAATAAAATAATATTTAATATTCCAGAGAATAAACTAAAGTACAATATAAGTGAATGTACTTCTGTTCATGTTACAGTGACAACAGGAGAATCCTCCTTCCAGCTGACTATGTGAGCGATCTGCTTCTGACTGGAGGCTCGTCTTCAGCTGAGGCGTCCTGTCATGGACGTTCAGATGAATCAAACTGCTGCAGAGCTTAACCTGCACCTGAAGGACTGCTGTGGGATTGGCTGTTGCCGCCTGTTTCACCATGTTCATGTTGTGAAACTGTCCGTCTGCAGTTCCTCCTCTTTAAATGGAGCTTTAGAGCGAGCATTTACGGCTTCAGGTGAGGCACACCTTGATCTGCTGATTAGAAGCAAAGACCCACACATCCACCGCTCACCTCCTGCTGAGTCTTTCGATCGTCCGGTCCGGTCTCAGGTAGTCTCAGGTGGTCTCAGGCGGTCTGAAACATTAGAAACACTGATTTAGAGTTCATTTGTTGAGCTTCATCAATTAAACACAGTATACTGCTGCACAAACACCACAGTTTATAGAGTTCATTTATCACCTCTATCTTAAAGTTTATTGATTTATTCCCACAGAGCTGTAATCTGTCCTCCATTTTATTCCAGTATACTGTATATAAATTCATAATATTTAGGACTGTGTCTGGGATTAGAATAGAATATAATAGAACAGAATATTTTTTTTATTTTTCCCCCATTGGGGGAAATTCACCCGCCACAGCAGCACAGACAAAATCACAGACCTTTCCATTGTGAGTGCTGGTCTGATCTGAATGATCTGGGAGTGACTGTGGAGTGAGTGTGAGTGGGTGGAGGTGGAGCTGTTGCTTTCACAAACAGTTTGAACAGTTTCAGTCTTTTTAAAAGGACCGACAGTCAACAGCTACACTGAGGCCAAGAACAGCGCTGCCACCTGCTGGACAGGTTCAACACCATACTGACATTACTGGAGAACGTGATCCTGTGGCTGCACTAAAATCTCTTCCTGTTCATACCATGTCTGTGTGGTTACAGGATATAACTGCTGGTACACAACAACACGCAGAGAAAAAGACAGTTTTACTGGAGGAGCTGAAAGACAAAAACACCACACAGCTACAAGAAATCACTTCAGACTGAAGCAGGTTTCCTCCATCTGAGGGAGGAACACACCATTCACATTCCAGCTGTTTTCATCTGGAATATGACCTACATCACCACCATTAGACCGTCATTAAGACCAGAGCTTCTCCAGCTGCTCCTCCAGGTCCTTTAACTGGTGGGCTCACCAAGCAGCTGGACGGTCATATTTCTCCTCTTCAGTCCACAGTAACAGAACATTTACTCCACTACTGTACAGTCACTGGACCTGCTGAGCATTTATCACATGTGTGGTTTAGAAAGTGCAGGTCTGTCATGAAGGAGGAGAAATTAGACTTTTTTTTAAAATCACAATAATATGCTCAAATTGATAAATCAATAAATCTGCCACTATACATTTTTTTACTCCACTACATTTACTCAGTACTTTTATTTATTTAGAGATTCAGAAAAAGTAAGTAAAATACCAGATGAACACAGTAATACATCAATAATTATTATAAAATAACTAACTAAGTTAATGCTAACTAGCATCGGGACACATCAACTGACAAGTTAATGCTAACTAGCATCGGGACACATCAACTGACAAGTTAATGCTAACTAGCATCGGGACACATCAACTGACAAGTTAATGCTAACTAGCATCGGGACACATCAACTGACAAGTTAATGCTAACTAGCATCGGGACACATCAACTGACAAGTTAATGCTAACTAGCATCGGGACACATCAACAGACAAGTTAATGCTAACTAGCATCGGGACACATCAACTGACAAGTTAATGCTAACTAGCATCGGGACACATCAACTGACAAGTTAATGCTAACTAGCATCGGGACACATCAACTGACAAGTTAATGCTAACTAGCATCGGGACACATCAACTGACAAGTTAATGCTAACTAGCATCGGGACACATCAACTGACAAGTTAATGCTAACTAGCATCGGGACACATCAACTGACAAGTTAATGCTAACTAGCATCGGGACACATCAACTGACAAGTTAATGCTAACTAGCATCGGGACACATCAACAGACAAGTTAATGCTAACTAGCATCGGGACACATCAACTGACAAGTTAATGCTAACTAGCATCGGGACACATCAACTGACAAGTTAATGCTAACTAGCATCGGGACACATCAACTGACAAGTTAATGCTAATTAGCATCGGGACACATCAACTGACAAGTTAATGCTAACTAGCATCGGGACACATCAACTGACAAGTTAATGCTAACTAGCATCGGGACACATCAACAGACAAGTTAATGCTAACTAGCATCGGGACACATCAACTGACAAGTTAATGCTAACTAGCATCTGGACACATCAACTGACAAGTTAATGCTAACTAGCATCGGGACACATCAACTGACAAGTTAATGCTAACTAGCATCGGGACACATCAACTGACAAGTTAATGCTAACTAGCATCGGGACACATCAACAGACAAGTTAATGCTAACTAGCATCGGGACACATCAACTGACAAGTTAATGCTAACTAGCATCGGGACACATCAACTGACAAGTTAATGCTAACTAGCATCGGGACACATCAACTGACAAGTTAATGCTAACTAGCATCGGGACACATCAACCGACAAGTTAATGCTAACTAGCATCGGGACACATCAACCGACAAGTTAATGCTAACTAGCATCGGGACACATCAACCGACAAGTTAATGCTAACTAGCATCGGGACACATCAACCGACAAGTTAATGCTAACTAGCATCGGGACACATCAACAGAACATGCTAAATAACTAACATAACAGCTAACACTAATAGGAACTCACTGAACGTTTCCCAACTTTCACTGGCTAATCAGCCGTTCGCCGTCGATAAATTACCGTGTACCTGGGTGGTATTATGCTAGCTAAGTGAAGCTAACAGGTGTCACATTAATGCATGTCTGTCCAGGTGTTTGTCCACTCTCACCTCTGTGCTGTAGATATTTCCAGACACTTGAAACAGCAGAAAGACACTGTCCTCAACCACAGACTGTCCTCAGTCTGCACTGGTTGATCCACCAGTATGTTCAAACGCTTTAATCAAAATGACATCTTTAATGATAAAATGATTGTTGTTATCTGGTAATTTTATACAAGAAAACTGAAAAAAATATCAACTGAGTGAACTCAGTGAGAAACAAAGAGTCCAGTTAAAGTGAATGAAATTTAATATTTGTTAAACTGTGTCAAAGCAACTCTGAGGCATCAGTAATGTTGAGTAGTTTGCGATCTGCTGTTTTATATACTTCAGTCATCTGGATATTTGTCTACTGAAATTTATAAAACACAATAAACATTAAATATAACAATACAGCATGCACATGAAAAGAAAAGAACTGATTAACTAAACATCAGATGGAGGAGAGATAAAAACCACCAAAATACAGCAGCATGACCTCTGTTTGACTCGTTCCAGGTGGAAGAGGCATCAGTAAAGAAGCAGAGTCCATTCATGAAAAATCACCTCACATTTATTGGCTTGTATTTGTAGGCAGAAGCTGAAGCTGACGCACATTTGGCACAAAGACACATTTATTTCACTCAGTCTGAGTCACAGATGGAACAAAGACAGACATTCCTGTGTCTCTGTGTTCAAATAAAGAGTGACTAAGATAAGCAGACTGTTCACCTCACAACAGGTCTGGAGTCAGCTCCAGTTCACTTTCTGTACAGAGACAGGCCTCTCTGCAAGCAGCAACATGTTTCTGATGGTTCAGACGACAAGAAAGACAAGAGGCAGCACGAACAGCCGTGGCTTTACGTTTCAAACTAAGAGTTCAACAGCAGAACCATCTGCAGCCACAGTGACCTGGGAGGGAAAGGCCATTTATTCTTATTGCTGCAAAACATTCAGTGCTATTCTTTTTTTCAACGTCACTGTTTACATGGGGAAGGCCTCGTCTTTGTGTTGTGTTCCAGTCATGTGGAAGTTTCTGTAAATATTAAGTTATGTGTTTAATTTATAAATTTTTTGTAGAATTTGTCGGTGACGTAGTATTACTTCTGAAATACTTGTAGCCAGTGTTTAAAGTTTCAAATCTGAGAAAAAAAAAGTAAAATCCCAGTCAGTTAGACTATAAGGGCCAGTACAACAAAAATATGATTGATCCCACATGACCTGAACGCAGCATTAGCAGCACTTTGCATTGGATCCGATTGGATCTGAAGGTGTGATGTCAGCATCATGACAGGAAGTGACATTAAGGCCAACACAGGAACAAAGAGTAAGGCAGCTCTAGACGGATACACACTGTATAAATGTTCTTTATGCTCCTTTTATCATACTTTGGTTCAAAATAAACTACTCTGTAGATATATTTGCAGCTTTATAAAATACATTTGTCGATTTTATATGAACAGCTTGGACACAATAAATATACATGTGAGACAAATACAATCTTCTATATTATCACAACATTACCCATCACTCCTGCAAACATAATAACATCGCACTTTGTGAGTAAAATGATTGGTATGAGAAATAAAAGTTTGGATAAAGCATAATCATGCATTCGTTAAGATGGTTAATTCCATAGAATAGTAATAAGTGATCAATACTGCACTGATTATCCTCTAAAGACCTACAGAAGAGCAGCAGCATGACAACACTTCTGTCAACACTGAGCAACGAGAGCGAAATGAACAGGAATAATAAAGGGTCACTCATGAGTAAGTGTTACCAGAGGCTAACAGAAGCTATCAGAGGCTATAAGAGGCTAACAGAAGCTATCAGAGGCTATAAGAGGCTAACAGAAGCTATCAGAGGCTATAAGAGGCTAACAGAAGCTATCAGAGGCTATAAGAGACTAACAGAGGCTATCAGAGGCTAACAGAGGCTATCAGAGACTAACAGAGGCTATCAGAGACTAACAGAGGCTATCAGAGGCTATCAGAAGCTATCAGAGGCTATAAGAGGCTAATAGAAGCTATCAGAGGCTATCAGAGACTAACAGAGGCTATCAGAGACTAACAGAGGCTATCAGAGGCTATAAGAGGCTAACAGAAGCTATCAGAGGCTATCAGAGACTAACAGAGGCTATCAGAGGCTAACAGAAGCTATCAGAGGCTATAAGAGGCTAACAGAAGCTATCAGAGGCTATAAGAGGCTAACAGAAGCTATCAGAGGCTATCAGAGACTAACAGAGGCTATCAGAGACTAACAGAGGCTATCAGAGGCTATAAGAGGCTAACAGAAGCTATCAGAGGCTATCAGAGGCTATCAGAGACTAACAGAGGCTATCAGAGGCTAACAGAAGCTATCAGAGGCTATAAGAGGCTAACAGAAGCTATCAGAGGCTATAAGAGACTAACAGAGGCTATCAGAAGCTATCAGAGACTATAAGAGGCTAACAGAAGCTATCAGAGGCTATCAGAGACTAACAGAGGCTATCAGAGGCTAACAGAAGCTATCAGAGGCTATAAGAGGCTAACAGAAGCTATCAGAGGCTATCAGAGACTAACAGAGGCTATCAGAAGCTATCAGAGACTATAAGAGGCTAACAGAAGCTATCAGAGGCTATCAGAGACTAACAGAGGCTATCAGAGACTAACAGAGGCTATCAGAGGCTATAAGAGGCTAACAGAAGCTATCAGAGGCTATCAGAGGCTATCAGAGACTAACAGAGGCTATCAGAGGCTAACAGAAGCTATCAGAGGCTATAAGAGGCTAACAGAAGCTATCAGAGGCTATCAGAGACTAACAGAGGCTATCAGAGACTAACAGAGGCTATCAGAGGCTATAAGAGGCTAACAGAAGCTATCAGAGGCTATCAGAGACTAACAGAGGCTATCAGAGGCTATAAGAGGCTGACAGAAGCTATCAGAGGCTATAAGAGACTAACAGAGGCTATCAGAGGCTATAAGAGACTATCAGAGGCTATCAGAGACTAACAGAGGCTATCAGAGACTAACAGAGGCTATCAGAGGCTAACAGAAGCTATCAGAGGCTATAAGAGGCTATAAGAGGCTAACAGAGGCTATCAGAGACTAACAGAGGCTATCAGAGGCTATAAGAGGCTAACAGAGGCTATAAGAGGCTCACACGGGCTATCAGAGGCTAACAGGGGCTATCAGAGACTAACAGAGGCTATCAGAGACTATAAGAGACTAACAGAGGCTATCAGAGGCTATAAGAGACTAACAGAGGCTATCAGAGGCTATCAGAGGCTATAAGAGGCTAACAGGGGCTATCAGAGGCTATCAGAGACTATATGAGACTAACAGAGGCTATCAGAGACTATAAGAGACTAACAGAGGCTATAAGAGGCTAACAGAGGCTATCAGAGACTACAAGAGACTAACAGAGGCTATCAGAGGCTATAAGAGGCTAACAGAAGCTATCAGAGGCTATAAGAGACTAACAGAGGCTATCAGAGACTACAAGAGACTAACAGAGGCTAACAGAAGCTATCAGAGGCTATCAGAGACTAACAGAGGCTATCAGAGGCTATAAGAGGCTGACAGAAGCTATCAGAGGCTATAAGAGACTAACAGAGGCTATCAGAGGCTATAAGAGACTATCAGAGGCTATCAGAGACTAACTGAGGCTATCAGAGACTAACAGAGGCTATCAGAGGCTAACAGAAGCTATCAGAGGCTATAAGAGGCTAACAGAGGCTATCAGAGACTAACAGAGGCTATCAGAGGCTATAAGAGGCTAACAGAGGCTATAAGAGGCTCACACGGGCTATCAGAGGCTAACAGGGGCTATCAGAGACTAACAGAGGCTATTAGAGACTATAAGAGACTAACAGAGGCTATAAGAGACTAACAGAGGCTATCAGAGGCTATCAGAGGCTATAAGAGGCTAACAGGGGCTATCAGAGGCTATCAGAGACTGTAAGAGACTAACAGAGGCTATCAGAGACTATAAGAGACTGACAGAGGCTATAAGAGGCTAACAGAGGCTATCAGAGACTACAAGAGACTAACAGAGGCTATCAGAGGCTATAAGAGGCTAACAGAAGCTATCAGAGGCTATAAGAGACTAACAGAGGCTATCAGAGACTACAAGAGACTAACAGAGGCTATAAGAGGCTAACAGAGGCTATCAGAGGCTAACAGGGGCTATCAGAGGCTATAAGAGACTAACAGAGGCTATCAGAGACTATAAGAGACTAACAGAGGCTATCAGAGACTATAAGAGACTAACAGAGGCTATAAGAGGCTATAAGAGGCTAACAGAAGCTATCAGAGGCTATAAGAGACTAACAGAGGCTATCAGAGGCTATCAGAGGCTATAAGAGGCTAACAGAGGCTATCAGAGGCTATAAGAGACTAACAGAGGCTATCAGAGGCTAACAGAGGCTAACAGAAGCTATAAGAGGCTAACAGAAGCTATCAGAGGCTATAAGAGACTAACAGAGGCTATCAGAGACTAACAGAGGCTATCAGAGGCTATAAGAGACTGACAGAGGCTATCAGAGGCTAACAGAGGCTACCAGAGACTAACAGAGACTAACAGAGGCTATAAGAGGCTAACAGAAGCTATCAGAGACTATAAGAGGCTATAAGAGGCTATAAGAGACTAACAGAGGCTATCAGAGACTATAAGAGACTAACAGAGGCTATCAGAGGCTAACAGAGGCTATCAGAGGCTAACAGAGGCTATCAGAGGCTATCAGAGACTAACAGAGACTAACAGAGGCTATAAGAGACTAACAGAGGCTATCAGAGACTACAAGAGACTAACAGAGGCTATCAGAGACTATCAGAGGCTATCAGAGACTAATAGAGGCTATAAGAGACTAACAGAGGCTATCAGAGACTAACAGAGGCTATAAGAGACTAACAGAGACTATCAGAGACTAACAGAGGCTAACAGAGACTAACAGAGGCTATAAGAGACTAACAGAGGCTATAAGAGACTAACAGAGGCTATCAGAGACTAACAGAGGCTATCAGAGACCAACAGAGGCTATCGGAGACTATCAGAGGCTAACAGGGGCTATCAGAGACTATAAGAGACTAACAGAGGCTATCAGAGACTATAAGAGACTAACAGAGGCTATAAGAGGCTAACAGAGGCTATCAGAGACTAACAGAGGCTATCAGAGACCAACAGAGGCTATCAGAGACTATCAGAGGCTAACAGGGGCTATCAGAGGCTATAAGAGACTAACAGAAGCTATCAGAGGCTATAAGAGACTAACAGAGGCTATCAGAGACTAACAGAGGCTATCAGAGACCAACAGAGGCTATCAGAGACCATCAGAGGCTAACAGGGGCTATCAGAGGCTATAAGAGACTAACAGAAGCTATCAGAGGCTATCAGAGACTAACAGAGGCTACAAGAGACTAACAGAAGGTAAGTTATGCTAATGGCGGCTAATTAAGGCTAACCAAGACTAACAGAAGGTAACAAAGACTAACTAACAGAGGATAACAAACGGATACAGCAGAGGCTAATGAACAGATACTATCAAATGCTACTTAACAGAGGTCAACTCACAGCGATGAATGGAGGCTAACAATTACTAACAGAGGCTAACTACTAACAGTTACTAAGAGAGGCTAACAGATATTAACAGAGGCTAACTACGAACAGATACCAACAGAGGCTAACTACGAACAGATACCAACAGAGGCTAACTACTAACAATTACTAACTGAGGCTAAATACGAACAGATACCAACAGAGGCTAACTACTAACAATTACTAACTGAGGCTAACTACGAACAGATACTAACAGAGGCTAACTACTAACAATTACTAACTGAGGCTAGCTAACAGATACTAACAGAGGCTAACTACTAACAGTTACTAAGAGAGGCTAACAGATATTAACAGAGGCTAACTACGAACAGATACTAACAGAGGCTAACTACGAACAGATACCAACAGAGGCTAACTACTAACAATTACTAACTGAGGCTAACTACGAACAGATACTAACAGAGGCTAACTACTAACAATTACTAACTGAGGCTAGCTAACAGATACTAACAGAGGCTAACTACTAACAGTTACTAACAGAGGCTAACTACCAACAGTTACTAACAGAGGCTAACTACTAACAATTACTAACTGAGGCTAGCTAACAGATACTAACAGAGGCTAACTACTAACAGTTACTAAGAGAGGCTAACAGATATTAACAGAGGCTAACTACGAACAGATACTAACAGAGGCTAACTACGAACAGATACCAACAGAGGCTAACTACTAACAATTACTAACTGAGGCTAACTACGAACAGATACTAACAGAGGCTAACTACTAACAATTACTAACTGAGGCTAGCTAACAGATACTAACAGAGGCTAACTACCAACAGTTACTAACAGAGGCTAACTAACAGATACTAACAGAGGCTAACTACTAACAGTTACTAACAGAGGCTAGCTAACAGATACTATTAGAGGCTAACTACTAACAGTTACTAACAGGCTAACTACTAACAGTTACTAACAGAGGCTAGTTAACAGATACTAACAGAGGCTAGCTAACAGATACTAACAGAGGCTAACTAACATATACTAATGGAGGCTAACTACTCACAGTTACTAACAGAGGCTGGCTAACAGTTAAGGCCAGTTCATACTCGGGCGGACTGTCAGCAGTGCGCTATCTGCCCGGACTGTCCGCTCCACTCAGAGCTTTCATAGTCGAGTGTACAGCCGCGTAATAGTTCTTCTTTTTAATGGTGGAGGCAAACTATTCCCGTGCATAACTGCCACCTTTTGGTCTGGAATGAAACTGCATAGGCTTATAGAAACAAAAAAAAATGCCCACTAGTTTCCTGTGAAATTGCCATAAATCAGACGATTGGTGTCACATTTAACTCTTTGAGTGCCATTGATGTAATATGACATCAAAGTGTTTCTTTTGCAGCTGGTCGCTGATCACGGTCTGCTGCAGCCTGTCAGTAATGTTGGGGCTTCTGTGATTTGTAGTCTGGACATAAAGAGTTAATATGCACCACAGAGAGCAAAACAGGAAGTGGAAACGATCGCATTTAGAGCGCAAAACAGAATGTGGAGAAAAAGTGGTGATTTTGGTTAAAGTGTCCTCTACTCTACCTCTGATAAAACAAGAATGGAACAAGGTAAAAACAAACATTTTTTTCATGATGAAATAGAGAGTCTCTTCTTTCATTTGAGCTAGTCATTGTTTTCAGAGACATAGTACAAACTATTCTGTGGGTCTAGAAATATGACTGAAAATGGACAAAAACACTGAAACAAGACACTTTCGATTTTAAAAAACAGATGGCACTCAAAGAGTTAATGTGGGTCACTGAAAAACACATGCAGAGCAGTGTTTTGTGACACTAGCGCGGAGCGGAGTCCGACGTAAAATTTGAGCTATGCATGTACGGACATTCGGATCTCCGATTTGAGTACGCGCAGACCTCCATGGAGTCCGTTCCGCATCTGTTCCCGACGAGTATGAACTAGCCTTTACTAACAGAGGCTAACTAAAAGATGCTAACGATGATGAATGTGAAAGTTGTTGTGCATCAGATGACAGACAGGAAGCAAGACTGATGATAAAAAGCCTTGTCAGCTGTAATGTCTGTTACCACAGTAACAGACAGGGATCCTTACATGAAATACAGTTTAAAAAATTGTATGTTTAGGAATGAAAAGGTGAACAGCAGTGATTGGACAGCAGGATGACCGCTGACCCCTGCAGTCAGCACCAGTCAGACTGCGCTCCCACTGGATGGTGTGACGCCAGGTGTTTGATCTGGGATCAGCTGTTACAGCTGGGTGGGGCCTCGGCTATGTGGCTCACCAGGAGGAGGCACCGTCACCAGGCTCCTCAGGTAGACGCAGGGGTTCCTCCTCCTTCCTGAGCCGGGGGCGGAGCCTGGTGGAGGGGGTGGCAGGAGGCCGGGAGGCCTCAGAGACGACATGAGCGGCTGCAACTCCGCCGGTGCTCCTCCTCTCTCCTCCTCCTCCTCCTCATCCTTCTTCTTCTTCTTCTCTGGGAAGCAGAAGGAGCCCTGTGACACCTGAGCCCTGATGGAGGAGGTGCTGCCCAAGGTGCTGTCTGGTGGCGTGGAGGAGGTGCAGCCCAGGACGCTGCCTGGCGGCGTGTAGGAGGTGGGACGGGGTCCTTCCAGCCTGGACAGGATGCTGACCCGGGGGTGGACGGACTCGGCTGGGGCAGGGGGGGAGGAGATGCTCTCTAGGGAGGAGATGCTCTGGTTCCAGGCCTGCTGGAGATCCACAGGGATGATCTTTGTGGCCTCCATGGACACACAGGGCGGAGGAGAACCCACACCTCCCTTCCATGGAAGATGACTGTCTCCATCATGGGAGGAGAGGGGGGCGACTGACGGACTCCTGTCCAGAGCTGCTGGGACTGAAGGAGAACACTGTGAGACACTGTGAGACACTGAGAGAGCGAGAGGGAGAAAGACACTGAGAGACAGAGAGAGAGAGAGAGAGAGACTGATCTGTTGCTTATTTCTAAAAAAATCTAAATTCTTAATATTCTTGAACATCTTTGAGAACTTGAGGACATTTCTGACATCTTATAAATAAAAATGTGCTGAGATGATTATTATGGTCTGTTCACTCTCACCTGATTTGGGTCGTTGTTTTGGCGTCTCAGCTTTGCGAGCGACGAAGGTGATGCCGACGTCTTCCTCCTTCTCAGGGTCCGAATGTTCTCCTTTCTGCTCCTCAGACTCCACAGAAACCACCACCGGATCTGAATAACATAAAAAAGAAGAACAAAAAATTTAAATTAAAATTAAAATGATTATATAAAATCTGTAAACATTATAAAAATATAGTACCTAATGTATTTCATATTACAAATGCCTGTTTGCTGATAAATACTTTATTATGATTTCATATTTTTCATGAAGAATAAATTTCTTTATCAAAATGCTTTTTTTCTCTTCAGAGTACACCCATACATTTACAGAGAATCAAAATCTCAATATTTTGCAAACAAAAACAAAAATAAACTGTTTACTTACTCTTGTCCTGCCAGCTAACGTTACGTCTTGGTTTGTCACCGTCTTCCTTGGCATCGGATCCTCTGTGCTGTGGGAGCAGAATAAAGACGTTAATCTGTAGTGAGAACAGGAAGACTGAGACTGGATTTAAAGACTAAACCAGGGATTAAGGACTGAAATTGAGATTAAGGTTTGAATCTGGGATGAGAGACTGAACCTGGGATTAAGGATGAACCTGGGATAAGTGACTGAACCTGGGATTGAGGATTGAACCTGGGATTAGAGACTGAACCTGGGATTAAGGGGTTGAACATGGGATTAGAGACTGAACCAGGGACTCAGGACTGAACCTGGGATTAAGGGTTGAACCTGGGATTAAAGACTGAACCTGGGATTAGTGACTGAACCTGGGATTAGTGACTGAACCTGGGATTAAGGGTTGAATATGAGATTAGAGACTGAACCAGGGACTCAGGACTGAACCTGGGATTAAGGGTTGAACCTGGGATTAGTGACTGAACCTGGGATTAGAGACTGTACCTGGGATTAAGGTTGAACCTGGGATTAGAGACTGAACCTGGGATGAGAGACTGAACCTGGGATTCAGGTTCAACCTGAGTTTAAAGTCTGAACCTGGGATAAAGGACTGAACCTGAGATTAAAGACTGAACCTGGGATTAAGGACTGAACCTGGGATTAAGGGGTTGAACATGGGATTAGAGACTGAACCAGGGACTGAGGACTGAACCTGGAATTAAGGGTTGAACCTGGGATTAAAGACTGAACCTGGGATTAGTGACTGAACCTGGGATTAGAGACTGAACCTGGGATTAAGGGTTGAAATTGAGATTAGAGACTGAACCAGGGACTCAGGACTGAACCTGGGATTAAGGGTTGAACCTGGGATAAGTGACTGAACCTGGGATTGAGGATTGAACCTGGGATTAGAGACTGAACCTGGAATTAAGGGGTTGAACATGGGATTAGAGACTGAACCAGGGACTCAGGACTGAACCTGGGATTAAGGGTTGAACCTGGGATTAAGGGGTTGAACATGGGATTAGAGACTGAACCAGGGACTGAGGACTGAACCTGGAATTAAGGGTTCAACCTGGGATTAAAGACTGAACCTGGGATTAGTGACTGAACCTGGGATTAGAGACTGAACCTGGGATTAAGGGTTGAAATTGAGATTAGAGACTGAACCAGGGACTCAGGACTGAACCTGGGATTAAAGACTGAACCTGGGATTAGTGACTGAACCTGGGATTAGTGACTGAACCTGGGATTAGAGACTGAACCTGGGATTAAGGGTTGAATATGAGATTAGAGACTGAACCAGGGACTCAGGACTGAACCTGGGATTAAGGGTTGAACCTGGGATTAGTGACTGAACCTGGGATTAGAGACTGTACCTGGGATTAAGGTTGAACCTGGGATTAGAGACTGAACCTGGGATGAGAGACTGAACCTGGGATTCAGGTTCAACCTGAGTTTAAAGTCTGAACCTGGAATAAAGGACTGAACCTGAGATTAAAGACTGAACCTGGGATTACGGACTGAACCTGGGATTAGAGATTGAACCTGGGATTAAGGACTGAACCTGGTATTAGAGATTGAATCTGGGATTAAAAATTTAACCAGGGATTAGAGCTTTATTAAATATAAACACAGTAAATATAAATATGTTTCACTCCTTATTAAATACAAACACAGTAAATATAAATGTATTTCTCTCCTCTCATTAAATACAAACACAGTAAATATAAATGTGTTTCTCTCCTCTCATTAAATACAAACACGGTAAATATAAATGTGTTTCTCTCCTCTCATTAAATACAAACACGGTAAATATAAATGTATTTCTCTCCTCTCATTAAATACAAACACGGTAAATATAAATGTGTTTCTCTCCTCTCATTAAATACAAACACTGTAAATATAAATGTGTTTCTCTCCTCTCATTAAATACAAACACGGTAAATATAAATGTGTTTCTCTCCTCTCATTAAATACAAACACGGTAAATATAAATGTGTTTCTCTCCTCTCATTAAATACAAACACGGTAAATATAAATGTGTTTCTCTCCTCTCATTAAATACAAACACGGTAAATATAAATGTGTTTCTCTCCTCTCATTAAATACAAACACGGTAAATATAAATGTATTTCTCTCCTCTCATTAAATACAAACACTGTAAATATAAATGTGTTTCTCTCCTCTCAATAAATACAAACACTGTAAATATAAATGTATTTCTCTCCTCTTATTAAATATACACAAGGTAAATATAAATATATTTCTCTGCTCTTATTAACTATTAAACTGTTTCTCTCCTCCCTCACCTTCTTCAGGCTCCTCTCCTTCTTGTGTCGTTTGTGTCGACTCGTCTTGAACGTCTCCATTCTGCTCCTCATGTTCCTCTGGAAGACCTCCCTGTCCTGACGCTCCTTCTCCCCCAGAGGCATGAAGTGACGGCTGTAGTGGGACTGGTACTGCAGCAGCAACAACAACAACAATGTGATACAACAATAACAACCACCACACAATGATATAAAAACAACAACTGTTCAACTCAATCACTTAATCTCAGTTCTCAGTTCTGTGAAATTGGTGTTCTGTGTGGTGTAGTGTAATGTAGTGTAACATAGTGTGGTGTAGTGTAATGTAGCGTAACATAGTGTGGTGCAGTGTAATGTAGCGTAGTATAGTGTGATGTAGTATAATGTAGCGTAACATAGTGTGGTGCAGTGTAATGTAGTGTAGTATAGTGTGGTGCAGTGTAATGTAGTGTAGTATAGTGTGGTGTAGTGTAATGTAGCGTAACATAGTGTGGTGTAGTGTAATGTAGCGTAACATAGTGTGGTGTAGTGTAATGTAGCGTAACATAGTGTGGTGTAGTGTAATGTAGCGTAACAGTGTGGTGCAGTGTAATGTAGTGTAGTATAGTGTGGTGCAGTGTAATGTAGTGTAGTATAGTGTGGTGTAGTGTAATGTAGCGTAACATAGTGTGGTGTAGTGTAATGTAGCGTAACATAGTGTGGTGTAGTGTAATGTAGCGTAACATAGTGTGGTGCAGTGTAATGTAGCGTAACATAGTGTGGTGCAGTGTAATGCAGCGTAACATAGTGTGGTGTAGCGTAACATAGTGTGGTGCAGTGTAATGTAGCGTAACTGTGATGCAGTGTAATGTAGCGTAACATAGTGTGGTGTAGTGTAATGTAGCGTAACATAGTGTGGTGCAATGTAATGTAGCGTAACATAGTGTGATGCAGTGTAATGTAGCGTAACATAGTGTGGTGCAGTGTAATGTAGCGTAACATAGTGTGGTGCAGTGTAATGTAGTGTGACATAGTGTGGTGTAGTGTAATGTAGTGTAACATAGTGTGGTGTAGTGTAATGTAGTGTAACATAGTGTGGTGTAGTGTAACATAGTGTGGTGCAGTGTAATGTAGTGTAACATAGTGTGGTGTAGTGTAATGTAGTGTAACATAGTGTGGTGTAGTGTAACATAGTGTGGTGTAGTGTAATGTAGTGTAACAGTGTGGTGTAGTGTAACATAGTGTGGTGCAGTGTAATGTAGTGTAACATAGTGTGGTGTAGTGTAATGTAGTGTAACAGTGTGGTGTAGTGTAATGTAGTGTAACAGTGTGGTGCAGTGTAATGTAGTGTAACATAGTGTGGTGTAGTGTAATGTAGTGTAACATAGTGTGGTGTAGTGTAACATAGTGTGGTGTAGTGTAACATAGTGTGGTGTAGTGTAATGTAGTGTAACAGTGTGGTGTAGTGTAACATAGTGTGGTGCAGTGTAATGTAGTGTAACATAGTGTGGTGTAGTGTAATGTAGTGTAACATAGTGTGGTGCAGTGTAATGTAGTGTAACATAGTGTGGTGCAGTGTAATGTAGTGTAACATAGTGTGGTGTAGTGTAATGTAGTGTAACAGTGTGGTGCAGTGTAATGTAGTGTAACATAGTGTGGTGCAGTGTAATGTAGTGTAACATAGTGTGGTGTAGTGTAATGTAGTGTAACATAGTGTGGTGTAGTGTAATGTAGTGTAACATAGTGTGGTGTAGTGTAATGTGGTGTAACAGTGTGGTGCAGTGTAATGTAGTGTAACATAGTGTGGTACAGTGTAATGTAGTGTAACATAGTGTGGTGCAGTGTAATGTAGTGTAACATAGTGTGGTGTAGTGTAACATAGTGTGGTGCAGTGTAATGTAGTGTAACATAGTGTGGTGTAGTGTAATGTAGTGTAACATAGTGTGGTGTAGTGTAACATAGTGTGGTGTAGTGTAATGTAGTGTAGTATAGTGTGGTGTAGTGTAATGTAGCGTAACATAGTGTGGTGTAGTGTAATGTAGCGTAACATAGTGTGGTGTAGTGTAATGTAGCGTAACATAGTGTGGTGCAGTGTAATGTAGTGTAGTATAGTGTGGTGCAGTGTAATGTAGTGTAGTATAGTGTGGTGTAGTGTAATGTAGCGTAACATAGTGTGGTGTAGTGTAATGTAGCGTAACATAGTGTGGTGTAGTGTAATGTAGCGTAACATAGTGTGGTGCAGTGTAATGTAGCGTAACATAGTGTGGTGCAGTGTAATGCAGCGTAACATAGTGTGGTGTAGCGTAACATAGTGTGGTGCAGTGTAATGTAGCGTAACTGTGATGCAGTGTAATGTAGCGTAACATAGTGTGGTGTAGTGTAATGTAGCGTAACATAGTGTGGTGCAATGTAATGTAGCGTAACATAGTGTGATGCAGTGTAATGTAGCGTAACATAGTGTGGTGCAGTGTAATGTAGCGTAACATAGTGTGGTGCAGTGTAATGTAGTGTAACATAGTGTGGTGTAGTGTAATGTAGTGTAACATAGTGTGGTGTAGTGTAATGTAGTGTAACATAGTGTGGTGTAGTGTAACATAGTGTGGTGCAGTGTAATGTAGTGTAACATAGTGTGGTGTAGTGTAATGTAGTGTAACATAGTGTGGTGTAGTGTAACATAGTGTGGTGTAGTGTAATGTAGTGTAACAGTGTGGTGTAGTGTAACATAGTGTGGTGCAGTGTAATGTAGTGTAACATAGTGTGGTGTAGTGTAATGTAGTGTAACAGTGTGGTGCAGTGTAATGTAGCGTAACATAGTGTGGTGCAGTGTAATGTAGTGTAACATAGTGTGGTGTAGTGTAATGTAGTGTAACATAGTGTGGTGTAGTGTAATGTAGTGTAACATAGTGTGGTGTAGTGTAACATAGTGTGGTGCAGTGTAATGTAGTGTAACATAGTGTGGTGTAGTGTAATGTAGTGTAACATAGTGTGGTGTAGTGTAACATAGTGTGGTGTAGTGTAATGTAGTGTAACAGTGTGGTGTAGTGTAACATAGTGTGGTGCAGTGTAATGTAGTGTAACATAGTGTGGTGTAGTGTAATGTAGTGTAACAGTGTGGTGCAGTGTAATGTAGTGTAACATAGTGTGGTGTAGTGTAATGTAGTGTAACATAGTGTGGTGTAGTGTAACATAGTGTGGTGTAGTGTAACATAGTGTGGTGTAGTGTAATGTAGTGTAACAGTGTGGTGTAGTGTAACATAGTGTGGTGCAGTGTAATGTAGTGTAACATAGTGTGGTGTAGTGTAATGTAGTGTAACATAGTGTGGTGCAGTGTAATGTAGTGTAACATAGTGTGGTGCAGTGTAATGTAGTGTAACATAGTGTGGTGTAGTGTAATGTAGTGTAACAGTGTGGTGCAGTGTAATGTAGTGTAACATAGTGTGGTGCAGTGTAATGTAGTGTAACATAGTGTGGTGTAGTGTAATGTAGTGTAACATAGTGTGGTGTAGTGTAATGTAGTGTAACATAGTGTGGTGTAGTGTAATGTAGTGTAACAGTGTGGTGCAGTGTAATGTAGTGTAACATAGTGTGGTGCAGTGTAATGTAGTGTAACATAGTGTGGTGCAGTGTAATGTAGTGTAACATAGTGTGGTGTAGTGTAACATAGTGTGGTGCAGTGTAATGTAGTGTAACATAGTGTGGTGTAGTGTAATGTAGTGTAACATAGTGTGGTGTAGTGTAACATAGTGTGGTGTAGTGTAATGTAGTGTAGTATAGTGTGGTGTAGTGTAATGTAGCGTAACATAGTGTGGTGTAGTGTAATGTAGCGTAACATAGTGTGGTGTAGTGTAATGTAGCGTAACATAGTGTGGTGTAGTGTAATGTAGTGTAGTATAGTGTGGTGCAGTGTAATGTAGCGTAACATAGTGTGGTGTAGTGTAATGTAGCGTAACATAGTGTGGTGTAGTGTAATGTAGCGTAACATAGTGTGGTGTAGTGTAATGTAGCGTAACATAGTGTGGTGCAGTGTAATGTAGCGTAACATAGTGTGGTGCAGTGTAATGCAGCGTAACATAGTGTGGTGTAGCGTAACATAGTGTGGTGCAGTGTAATGTAGCGTAACTGTGATGCAGTGTAATGTAGCGTAACATAGTGTGGTGTAGTGTAATGTAGCGTAACATAGTGTGGTGCAATGTAATGTAGCGTAACATAGTGTGATGCAGTGTAATGTAGCGTAACATAGTGTGGTGCAGTGTAATGTAGCGTAACATAGTGTGGTGCAGTGTAATGTAGTGTAACATAGTGTGGTGTAGTGTAATGTAGTGTAACATAGTGTGGTGTAGTGTAATGTAGTGTAACATAGTGTGGTGTAGTGTAACATAGTGTGGTGCAGTGTAATGTAGTGTAACATAGTGTGGTGTAGTGTAATGTAGTGTAACATAGTGTGGTGTAGTGTAACATAGTGTGGTGTAGTGTAATGTAGTGTAACAGTGTGGTGTAGTGTAACATAGTGTGGTGCAGTGTAATGTAGTGTAACATAGTGTGGTGTAGTGTAATGTAGTGTAACAGTGTGGTGCAGTGTAATGTAGTGTAACATAGTGTGGTGTAGTGTAATGTAGTGTAACATAGTGTGGTGTAGTGTAACATAGTGTGGTGTAGTGTAACATAGTGTGGTGTAGTGTAATGTAGTGTAACAGTGTGGTGTAGTGTAACATAGTGTGGTGCAGTGTAATGTAGTGTAACATAGTGTGGTGTAGTGTAATGTAGTGTAACATAGTGTGGTGCAGTGTAATGTAGTGTAACATAGTGTGGTGCAGTGTAATGTAGTGTAACATAGTGTGGTGTAGTGTAATGTAGTGTAACAGTGTGGTGCAGTGTAATGTAGTGTAACATAGTGTGGTGCAGTGTAATGTAGTGTAACATAGTGTGGTGTAGTGTAATGTAGTGTAACATAGTGTGGTGTAGTGTAATGTAGTGTAACATAGTGTGGTGTAGTGTAATGTAGTGTAACAGTGTGGTGCAGTGTAATGTAGTGTAACATAGTGTGGTGCAGTGTAATGTAGTGTAACATAGTGTGGTGCAGTGTAATGTAGTGTAACATAGTGTGGTGTAGTGTAACATAGTGTGGTGCAGTGTAATGTAGTGTAACATAGTGTGGTGTAGTGTAATGTAGTGTAACATAGTGTGGTGTAGTGTAACATAGTGTGGTGTAGTGTAATGTAGTGTAACAGTGTGGTGTAGTGTAACATAGTGTGGTGCAGTGTAATGTAGTGTAACATAGTGTGGTGTAGTGTAATGTAGTGTAACAGTGTGGTGCAGTGTAATGTAGTGTAACATAGTGTGGTATAGTGTAATGTAGTGTAACATAGTGTGGTGCAGTGTAATGTAGTGTAACATAGTGTGGTGCAGTGTAATGTAGTGTAACATAGTGTGGTGTAGTGTAATGTAGTGTAACAGTGTGGTGCAGTGTAATGTAGTGTAACATAGTGTGGTGCAGTGTAATGTAGTGTAACATAGTGTGGTGCAGTGTAATGTAGTGTAACATAGTGTGGTGTAGTGTAATGCAGTGTAACATAGTGTGGTGTAGTGTAATGTAGTGTAACAGTGTGGTGCAGTGTAATGTAGTGTAACATAGTGTGGTGTAGTGTAATGCAGTGTAACATAGTGTGGTGTAGTGTAATGTAGTGTAACATAGTGTGGTGTAGTATGATGTAGCGTAACATAGTGTGGTGTAGTGTAATGTAGTGTAACATAGTGTGGTGTAGTGTAATGTAGCGTAGCATAGTGTGGTGTAGTATGATGTAGCGTAGTATAGTGTGGTGTAGTGTAATGTAGTGTAGTATAGTGTGGTGTAGTGTAATGTAGTGTAACATAGTGTGGTGTAGTGTAATGTAGTGTAACATAGTGTGGTGCAGTGTGTAATGTAGTGTAACATAGTGTGGTGTAGTGTAATGTAGTGTAACATAGTGTGGTGTAGTGTAATGTAGTGTAACATAGTGTGGTGCAGTGTAATGTAGTGTAACAGTGTGGTGCAGTGTAATGTAGTGTAGTATAGTGTGGTGTAGTGTAATGTAGTGTAACATAGTGTGGTGTAGTGTAATGTAGTGTAACATAGTGTGGTGCAGTGTGTAATGTAGTGTAACATAGTGTGGTGTAGTGTAATGCAGTGTAACATAGTGTGGTGTAGTGTAATGTAGTGTAACATAGTGTGGTGTAGTGTAATGTAGTGTAACATAGTGTGGTGTAGTGTAACATAGTGTGGTGCAGTGTAATGTAGCGTAGCATAGTGTGGTGTAGTGTAATGTAGTGTAGTATAGTGTGGTGTAGTATGATGTAGCGTAGTATAGTGTGGTGTAGTGTGATGTAGCCTAACATAGTGTGGTGTAGTGTGATGTAGTGTAACATAGTGTGGTGTAGTGTAATGTAGTGTAACATAGTGTGGTGTAGTATAATGTAGCGTAGCATAGTGTGGTGTAGTATGATGTAGCGTAGCATAGTGTGGTGTAGTGTAATGTAGTGTAACAGTGTGGTGTAGTGTAACATAGTGTGGTGTAGTGTAATGTAGTGTAACATAGTGTGGTGTAGTGTAATGTAGTGTAACATAGTGTGGTGTAGTGTAATGTAGTGTAACATAGTGTGGTGCAGTGTGTAATGTAGTGTAACATAGTGTGGTGTAGTGTAATGTAGTGTAACATAGTGTGGTGTAGTGTAACATAGTGTGGTGTAGTGTAATGTAGTGTAACATAGTGTGGTGTAGTGTAATGTAGTGTAACATAGTGTGGTGTAGTGTAACAGTGTGGTGCAGTGTAATGTAGTGTAACATAGTGTGGTGTAGTGTAATGTAGTGTAACATAGTGTGGTGTAGCCTAACATAGTGTGGTGTAGTGTAATGTAGTGTAACATAGTGTGGTGTAGTATAATGTAGCGTAGCATAGTGTGGTGTAGTGTAATGTAGTGTAGTATAGTGTGGTGTAGTGTGATGTAGCGTAACATAGTGTGGTGTAGTATGATGTAGCGTAGTATAGTGTGGTGTAGTGTGATGTAGCCTAACATAGTGTGGTGTAGTGTGATGTAGCGTAGTATAGTGTGGTGTAGTATAATGTAGTGTAGCACAGTGTGGTGTAGTATACAGTAGTGTAGCACAGTGTGGTGTAGTATAATGTAGTGTAGCATAGTGTGGTGTAGTATAATGTAGTATAGCATAGCGTGGTGTAGTATAATGTAGTGTAGCATAGTGTGGTGTACTATACTATGGTATAGTGTTGTATGGTGTAGTGTAGTATAGTATAGTACATTATAGCATAGTATAGTGTTGTATATTGTGATGTACTATAGTGTAGTGTAGTGTGGTATGGTGAAGTATACTATAGTGTAGTATAATAAAGTGTAGTGTAATATAGTGTAGCATACTATAGTGCACTGTGGTATGGTGAAGTATAGTAAAGTATAGTGTAGTATAATAAAGTGTAGTGTAATATAGTGTAGAATACTAAAGTATAGTGTAGTACAATAACGTGTAGTGTAGTATAGCGTAGTATACTAAAGTGTAGTGTAGTATAATAAAGTATAATGTAGTATAGTGTAGTACACTTAAGTATAGTGTAGTACAATAAAGTGAAGTGTAGTATAGTGTAGTACAATAAAGTGTAGAGTAGTATAGTGTAGTACAATAAAGTGTAGTGTAGTATAGTGTAGTACAATAAGGTGTAGTGTAGTATAGCGTAGTATACTAAAGTATAGTGTAGTACAATAAAGTGTAATGAGATATAATGTAGTACAATAAAGTGTAGTGTAGTATAGTGTAGTATTACTAAAGTACGGAGTAGTACAATAAAGTGTAGTGTAGTATAGTGTAGTACAATAAAGTGTAATGTAGTATAGTGTAGTACAATAAAGTGTAGAGTAGTATAGTGTAGTATACTAAAGTATAGATTAGTAAAATAAAGTGTAGACTAGTATAGTGTAGTATACTAAAGTATGGTGTAGTACAATAAAGTGTAGTGTAGTATAGTGTAGTATAATAAAGTGTAGTGTAGTATAATAAAGTGTAGTGCAGTATAGTGTAGTGCAATAAAGTGTAGTATAGTGTAGTATACTAAACTATAGTGTAGTACAATAAAGTGTAGTGTAGTATAGTGTAATATACTAAAGTATAGTGTAGTACAATAAAGTGTAGTGTAGTATAGTGTAATATAATAAAGTGTAGTGTAATATAGTGTAATATAATAAAGTGTAGTGCAATATAGTGTAGTACAATAAAGTGTAGTGCAATATAGTGTAGTATACTAAAGTATAGTGCAATATAGTGTAGTATACTAAAGTATAGTGTAGTACAATAAAGTGTAGTGTAGTATAGTGTAATATAATAAAGTGTAGTGTAGTATAGTGTAATATAATAAAGTGTAGTGCAGTATAGTGTAGTACAATAAAGTGTAGTGTAGTATAGTGTAGTACAATAAAGTGTAGTGTAGTATAGTGTAGTATACTAAAGTATAGAGTAGTACAATAAAGTGTAATGTAGTATAGTGTAGTACAATAAAGTGTAGAATAGTATAGTGTAGTATACTAAAGTATGGTGTAGTACAATAAAGTGTAGTGTAGTATAGTGTAGTATAATAAAGTGTAGTGTAGTATAATAAAGTGTAGTGCAGTATAGTGTAGTGCAATAAAGTGTAGTATAGTGTAGTATACTAAACTATAGTGTAGTACAATAAAGTGTAGTGTAGTATAGTGTAATATACTAAAGTATAGTGTAGTACAATAAAGTGTAGTGTAGTATAGTGTAATATAATAAAGTGTAGTGTAATATAGTGTAATATAATAAAGTGTAGTGCAATATAGTGTAGTACAATAAAGTGTAGTGCAATATAGTGTAGTATACTAAAGTATAGTGTAGTACAATAAAGTGTAGTGTAGTATAGTGTAATATAATAAAGTGTAGTGTAGTATAGTGTAATATAATAAAGTGTAGTGCAGTATAGTGTAGTACAATAAAGTGTAGTGTAGTATAGTGTAGTACAATAAAGTGTAGTGTAGTATAGTGTAGTATACTAAAGTATAGTGTAGTACAATAAAGTGTAGTGTAGTATAGTGTAGTGTAGTGTGTAACGCAGTGATCTACCCGTCTCCTTGGTTTGTAAAGGTTCCCAGTGAGGACATGATGTGTCTCAGTGTCCTCCTCCACTTTGGCTCCAGGGACATTATCGATCACCTGCAGGTCAAGACACACTCCACTGCCGTTCTCACGTCTGGAACATGTCAACAACAAGTAAACAACGTGTCAACAATGCAAACAACACATTAACATGTGAACAAAATGTCAACAAGTCAACAACATGTAAACAACACACCAACAACAAGCAAATAACATGTCAATAACATGTAAACGACATGTCAACAGCACAGCAGCAAGTAAATGACAAGCAAACATGTAAACACATCAACAACAAGCAATTAACATGTCAATAACATGTAAACAACATGTCAACATCACAGCATCAAGTAAATGACAAGCAAACATGTAAACAACACACCAACAACAAGCAATTAACATGTCAATAACATGTAAACAACATGTCAACATCACAGCATCAAGTAAATGACAAGCAAACATACATGTAAACAACACACCAACAACAAGCAATTAACATGTCAATAACATGTAAACAACATGTTAACATCACAGCATCAAGTAAATGACAATCAAACATGTAAACAACACACCAACAACAAGCAATTAACATGTCAATAACATGTAAACAACATGTTAACATCACAGCATCAAGTAAATGACAAGCAAACATGTAAACAACACACCAACAACAAGCAATTAACATGTCAATAACACGTGAGCAACATGTTAACATCACAGCATCAAGTAAATGACAAGCAAACATGTAAACAACACACCAACAACAAGCAATTAACATGTCAATAACATGTAAACAACATGTTAACATCACAGCATCAAGTAAATGACAATCAAACATGTAAACAACACACCAACAACAAGCAATTAACATGTCAATAACATGTAAACAACATGTTAACATCACAGCATCAAGTAAATGACAAGCAAACATGTAAACAACACACCAACAACAAGCAATTAACATGTCAATAACATGTAAACAACATGTTAACATCACAGCATCAAGTAAATGACAAGCAAACATGTAAACAACACACCAACAACAAGCAATTAACATGTCAATAACATGTAAACAACATGTTAACATCACAGCATCAAGTAAATGACAATCAAACATGTAAACAACACACCAACAACAAGCAATTAACATGTCAATAACATGTAAACAACATGTTAACATCACAGCATCAAGTAAATGACAAGCAAACATGTAAACAACACACCAACAACAAGCAATTAACATGTCAATAACATGTAAACAACATGTTAACATCACAGCATCAAGTAAATGACAATCAAACATGTAAACAACACACCAACAACAAGCAATTAACATGTCAATAACATGTAAACAACATGTTAACATCACAGCATCAAGTAAATGACAAGCAAACATGTAAACAACACACCAACAACAAGCAATTAACATGTCAATAACACGTGAGCAACATGTTAACATCACAGCATCAAGTAAATGACAAGCAAACATGTAAACAACACACCAACAACAAGCAATTAACATGTCAATAACATGTAAACAACATGTTAACATCACAGCATCAAGTAAATGACAATCAAACATGTAAACAACACACCAACAACAAGCAATTAACATGTCAATAACACGTGAACAACATGTCAACATCACAGCATCAAGTAAATGACAAGCAAACATGTAAACAACACACCAACAACAAGTAATTAACATGTCAATAACATGTAAACATGTCAACATCACAGGAACAAGTAAATGACAAGCAAACATGTAAACAACACACCAACAACAAGCAATTAACATGTCAATAACATGTAAACTTCTTCTTCTGTAAATTTCTCTGTGAGATGAATAAAGTGTAAGTGTGGTTCCGTCTCCTTTTTACGTTTTAGCACACACTCTCATATGGCGGTTGAGCATGTACTTGACGCGTCTTCTGCCACAAAAAACTCCACTTTTCCTCTTCTGATAAGGGGTTTATTGAACCTTTCTTCAGTTGCAACAAAAAAAATAAACTGTATAGTAATCCAACTTACGCACTAATATCCTACGAGTACAACAATAAGCGTAAGCACGGTCAAAAACTAGTGTGCTCTTCTCGCCTCCATATTACAACTCAACGTAAACACACACACGTCACGTCGCGCACGTCTCTCTCAGCTAATGAGAAGAGCAGTCATCATCAACCAATAAACATTCTTGTAAGTTCAAGCATATTAGATAAGGATAAATTCACAAGATGTAAACTATTTGTCACATTGTGTTTATTATACATAACCTGCCCCTAATTGTTAGGTTAACAACATAACCAAACACAAACATACAGAGTCATTGTAAACCAAAGAATCCTTTCTTAACTTTTTACAATTACATTTACCATATATGGTTCAAGACAGATAAATGTCTTTACATTATTCAGTTTCTTTAGTAGTCATGATGCCTTTTCCAAGAGACATATCTTGGTAATGGGTCTCTCTAACATGCTTGTCTTTGTCTGAACACAGACGCTGCGGACCCTTTGAGTCTGGCATTATCTTGATGATTTTTCCTATCAACCAGGAATTTCGTGGCGCGGAGGAGTCCCCTATGAGGACAACGTCTCCCAGGTTGAAGTTCCTTTTTGTTGTGTTCCATTTTTGTCTTTACTGTAAAGGAGGTAAGTATTCTTGTGTCCACCGGCGCCAGAACAAATCTGCCATATACTGAATTTGCCTCCAACGGCGACGTGCATAGATGTCGTCCTTGGAGAAGACACCTGGAGGAATGTTTGGCTGTGTTCTCATCACCAGCAGATGATTTGGGGTCAAGGCCTCCAGGTCGTTAGGGTCGTTAGAGGTCGTTGTTATGGGCCTGTCGTTGATGATACTTTCAGCTTCGCACAAGAGTGTTTGTAGACCCTCGTCGTCCAATATTTGTTGTTTCAACAGGGAACTTAGGACTTTCCTGACTGTTCTTATTTGGCGTTCCCAGACACCTCCATGGTGAGACGCAGCGGGTGTGTTGAATATCCACTTAACTCCTCTTTTCAGCATCGATTCTCTGATCTTGGGCTGGTCCAGGTCCTTCAAGGACTCTTTCAACTCCCTTTCAGCACCGACAAAATTAGTGCCGTTGTCGGAACGAAGAACAGACACTTGTCCTCTTCTACTTAAGAAGCGGCGTAGAGCATTAATGCATGAGCTGGTGTCAAGGGAGTGTGCTACCTCTATGTGAACTGCTCTACAAGTTAAACATGTGAAAAGCACACCATATCTCTTCACTTTGCTGCGGCCTCGACTGACCTCAAATGGGCAAAGGAAATCCACACCGGTGTTTGTGAAGGGTGGCTTATCTGGCAACAACCGATGTTCTGGCAGATTTGCCATTTTTTGTTCACCTGCTCTTGCACGTAGTCTTCTGCATGTGTTACACTCTGAGATTATTGTTTGTATTGCTGAGCAGGCCTTTGGTATCCAGAACTTCTGCCTCAGTTTTGCCAGAATGTAATTTCTCCCTGAGTGTCCTGTAGCTTCGTGTATGTGACACAGGATGAGTTTAGCAATCCAATCATCCTTATGCAGGATAGCTGGGTATCTGGCATCCAGTGGCATTGTAGCTCGGCCGAGCCGTTCACCTACTCTCAGTACTCCAGCTTTCAGACGTGGATCCAGTTTGAAGATATGACTATCCTTCCTTACCTGATTCTTTCCATCCTGTAGTGCGTTAAGCTCCTCTGCATATTTTCCCTTTTGACACAGACGAATTAACGCTACCTCCGCCTTGGTGAGATCTTCAGTGGTGAGTATTTGTTTTTTGAAACTTTGCTTGTACTTGAGCATTTCTTGCTGGAGCAAGGTCTCTGCCTTTGATGAGTTGTTGTCATATTTCTGCATTATTTCTTGAAGCTCTTTTCTTTTTTGTCTCAGGCTCTACAGGATCTCTTTTAGACGCATCAGCCAAGCAGTTGCTTTTTTGAGTTTGTACCAGCAGGAGAAGTAATGAACAAACTGAGTAATTGTATCCAACTTTTCATCTGCTTGTATCGGAGACACCTGAGCTGATTTTTTGACCTCTGCATCTTCTTCTTCATCTTGGTGAATGGGCTGGTCTGAGCGTTGTGGCCATTCACTCTCAGGTAACAACAGGAATTCTGGTCCCTGTATCCAATTCTTGCTCTGCAGCAGACCATCAGCGCTTAACCGCCTCGAAGCCTGATCTGCGGGGTTGTCTGCTGTGTTCACGTACTTCCACTGTGAAGTCTTTGTAGCTTCTTTAATGAATGAAACTCTATTGGCCACGAATGTTTTATAGCGTGCAGCATCATGTTCAATATATTTTAATACTGTCACACTGTCTGTCCAAAATCTTGACTCTTCCAGCTGTAGCTGTAGCTCACATTGCAGCTCTAACCTGGGAACGGTGATCAATTTGAGCGGTGCCACTCTCGACTTCCCGATCATGAATGAGGTAAACTTCTGGTCATTTTCATTGGTCAGCAGGAGGTAAGATACTGTACCGTACCCATCATTGCTGGCGTCAGAAAAGTGGTGCAGTTGTGCCTTTTTGACAACACCAAATCCTGCGGGCTTGAAGCACCTGCTGACACAAAAGGATGACATTTTTTGTAAGCCTGACAGCCACCTTTTCCATCTTTTTGCTTGCTCTTCTGACACCTCATCATCCCATGCTTTTTTCTCTTTGCAGAGTTCTCTCAGGAGCTGCTTGGCGGGGAGGATGAAAGGTGCCAGGAATCCCAGAGGGTCATAGGCGGAGCTTACAACTGACAAGATTCCTCTTCTCGTACATGGTTTTTCCTGTACTTCGATCTTCAGCTTGAACGCGTCAGAGTTAGTGCACCATTGGACTCCCAGCGCCCTCTCTGTGGGAAGCTGATCCTTATCCAGATCGAGATCTTTAATCCCTGAAGCCCTGTCTTCTGCTGGGATTGACATGAGTAGTGCTCTGGAGTTGCTTGTCCATTTGCTTAAGTGAAATCCTCCACTGAGACATAGGTTTCTCAAGTCCCTAGCGAGTGTGACAGCATGTTCATCCGATGACACTGAGCTCAGACAATCGTCCACATAAAAATTGTTTAAAATTGTGTCGACTGCTTCCGGCGCTGCCCACTCTTTTCAGCTGGGAGAGGATGCTGCTCCGAACAGGTGCACACACATTCTGTAGTCTGCTGCCTCTGAGCTCAGGTCGCCGTCCGGCCACCATAAGAAACGCAGCAAATCTGAGTCCTCCTGTGGTATCATCACCTGGTAAAACATTGAGTCAATGTCTGCCATCATGCCCACCGTATCCTTCCTGAATCTTGTGAGAACTTCTACAAGGGTGTTTGTGAGATCAGGGCCTTGAAGTAGTTCGTTGTTCAGCGATACTCCCTGATATGATGCAGTACAATCGAAAACAACTCTTAATTTTCTCTTTTTGGGATGGTAAACCCCATGATGAGGAATAAACCACAGTCTCCCATCATCACGGTGTAGTTCTTCCTCTGGGACCTTGATGGCGTATCCCTTGTCTACCAACTCTCTCATGAACGTGGTGTATTCCTTGTGGAATTCAGGATTCCTGTGAAACTTCCTCTTGAGGCTTGTGAGGCGCTGCTCTGCGAGAGATCTGTTGTCAGGCATTTTTATTTCTTTGTCTTTCAGTGGTAATCCGATGCAATAGTGAC
The DNA here is from genome assembly GCA_029721515.1 of Synanceia verrucosa. Lineage (NCBI taxonomy): Eukaryota > Metazoa > Chordata > Actinopteri > Perciformes > Synanceiidae > Synanceia > Synanceia verrucosa. Next base: position 90,917 of record CM056549.1, read on the forward strand.
CATCGACGAGCTGTGTGGATTTTTTGACTGAGTCGAGGAACTGATGGTCTTCTTGTGACATCTCTGACTTGTCGTCATATCCCCTCTCTGGGAAGTCTGCGTTGTACAGTTGAGTCAGTAGGTTTTCCACGTTAGACACAGAAATGCGATTGACTGAGTGGCTCATAATGTCTTGATTAGCCGCAGCAGTGCCTCTGAGTGGGCCGTTGATAAACCATCCAAGGGATGTCTTTACTGCATAGGGCCCGTCACCTCTGCTGTTTATTATCTGCCGACGCTCCATGGCTCTGTAGACGTCAGTGCCAATAAGCAGGCCAACTTCTGCTTCAATGTGTGAGAGGCGAACTTCACGCAGATAAGGCCACTGGTCTACATCTGCCTGCAGAGGTATGTTTTCCTTTTTCACTGGTATACTTGGTTGAGTGAATACCTGCGGAAGCTCTATGTAGTTCTCCTCTTCCAAGCCACATACTTCCAGGTCTGACAGGATGTGAGTGTTTACCCTTTTCTCAGATCCCATAGTAGTGAGCAATATCTCTGATTTCCTCCCTCGGAGGTTAAGCTGGTGCATAACTGCGTTGGTGCAGAAGGTTGCCGTGCTTCCTTGGTCTAAGAATGCATAGACCTGCATTACTTTATTACTTCTTTTGCACTTTATCTTGACTGGTACAATGGGGAGAATAGTTTCCTTGTTACCTGCCCCAGTGTGTCCTCTGTTTTCATGCTCTGCCTCAACAAAGGCACTTGTCACCTCACCAGTAGCTTCTGTGTTCCTACTTTCATCACTCTTTTGCAGCGCAGGAGCATCCTTGGTGAAGTGCAAGATGCTTGGATGCCTTCCCAAACACTCCTTGCATTGCATCCTTTTGCGGCAACTCTTACTCAGATGACCTTGTGTGAGGCAGCCGAAGCAGAGTCCCTTTGTGGCCAGAAATCTGATTCTGTCTTTGGGATTCTGTTCTTTTATTTTCTCACAGACCTCTAACGCGTGACTGTTTTTGCAGTAGATGCAGGGACTTTGAAAGGCATCAGCTGGTTTGACTGGACCATGGCTCCTCTGTTGTGGCTGCTGAGCACCACTGTGTCCTCCACCCGGAGAGACAGCTGTAGTGAAGCTACTTTTGGGGTTACTTCTCTTAATGTTTACCTTGGTCTTCCCCTTTTCTTCTATATTGTCCAAGATGTCTGCAAACAGTGGGTCGTTGATAACTTCTGCTTGCCAGTTGATAAAATCCACTACATCTGAAAACCTGGCTCTTCTTCCTGATCCTGATTGGATCTCATATGCTTGATTCCTCCACCGCTCTTTCAGCTTAAAAGGCAGCTTTGAGATGACAGCCTTCATATTACTGGGATTATCCATCTCAGCCATGAACTCCACGTTACACATTGTGTTTCTGCACCCTGTTAGGAATAAGGCATATGCATGTAGAGCCTTTTTGTCTTCTGTTTTTATCTGTGGCCATTGAAGAGCTTTTTTCATGAAGGCCGTGGCTATTTTCAGCTCATCACCGTAGTGCTGTTGGAGTAACCTCCTTGCTTCCTCATAACCGTCATCTGGTCTCATGTGTTCGCAGCTGACAACCAGGTCACGAGGTTCTCCACTTGTAAACTGCTGCAGGTAAAGCAACCTGTCCTGTTGATTAGCAGTTTTACTCTCAATTGTATGTTCAAATGCTCTTATGAATGAGTGGTAACTGAGCGGGTCGCCGTAGAATGTTGGAACATCTCTTCTTGGGAGTTGTGATATGCGCTGTTGCTTCACGAGCATCTCTGTTATCTCATTTTGACGCTGCATTATTTTGCAGATGTCTTCAGACGTGACTACTTGCTGTGAATGGCTTACAGGTACTGCTGAACTGGCTGCTCCATGCGTTGAGGTTCCGACACGAACATTAGCAGTCTGAGTTGGTTGCTGTGTGACTGCAGGGGCATGTGCTGAAGCTGTGCGATGAACATGAGCAGACTCAAATGCATGGTGTGCACCCATAAGTGTAGTGTAACTCATCTGTGCATGTTCATCTTGAACTTGCCAGGTGTCCTTTCGTTCTGCTCTGCGTCTGTGCTCTGCTTCAAGGTAGTCATTCATTCCGTCTTGACCATGTTCATAATCTGCATAAACCTTTATTTTTGCATCTGAAGCAGCAATTTTAGTCTCTAAGTCCAACTGTTCCTTGCGTGCCTTTAAGCGTACCTCCTCCATTTCAATGTCCTGTTTTTGGTCCAAGAAGGCAGCCTTTGCTCGCAGTTCTTCACGTTCTGCCTCCAGCTTTAGACGAGCAGAACTTGTGGTGGAAACCTGTGATGAGCGACTTGCAACTGATCCACCTTTTCTCCCTTTGGATGAGCGACTGATCACCTCTGAGATGCTGTCGCTTGGCTGTATGTCATCATTGCACTCATTGTCATCCTTGTTCTCTTCTTCTGGCTGACTCATTATCCAGTCAATCCAATCCTTTGTGTCTTGGACAAAGTTCTCAATGTCCACACATTTGGGCCTGAACCATTTCTCTTGGTCCTCTTTCAAATCTTCATCCTCCAATAGAGGAAATAACTCAGCATTGATGTCTTTAAATTGACCAATGAACTTGCCAAGAATAAACAGTGCTTCTTCTTTAATGACTTCAACATTAGCTCTGTCTTTCTTTAGGATTTCAATATCCTTGACTTTGCGAGTAATCTGGGATAACTTGCCCTTTCTCTCACTCTTGAGCCTGTTCACTTTTCCTTCTACAGCCTTTGCCGTTGGCTTTGGCGCCCTCTTCTGGCCGTCCGCCGCAGCTTCCATGGTTTGTGGTAGTACTCATTAACATGCACACAAACTGTCCTCTTTGGTTCTCCACGACAGCTTCTAACTCTTCTATTATATTTCCACGGTAAGTTCCAAGAGTTTTACCTTGATATGCACCTTAACAGATGACCACCGCAGCTTAACTGTGTGACGACTTCAGGCTCACCCGGACGCTTGCTCCCAGTTACTCCGTTTTGTTGCTTAACCGCATCCAAAATGTGTTCCTGGCTTGGTCGACCCTTTTTCTTTCTTTTTTAATCCTCTCCTCTTACTATGAGGTATCCATCCGTATGCGTCGTTCTCTCAAAGAGCATAGTTTTTGACTAATGTAAGTGTGGTTCCGTCTCCTTTTACGTTTTAGCACACACTCTCATATGGCAGTCGAGCATGTAGTTGACGCGTGTCTTGTGCCACAAAAAACTCCACTTTTCCTCTTCTCTTAAGGGGTTTATTGAACCTTTCTTCAGTTGCAACAAAAAAATAAGCTGTATAATAATTCAACTTACGCACTAATATCCTACGAGTACAACAATAAGCGTAGGCACGGTCAACAACTAGTGTGCTCTTCTCGCCTCCATATTACAACTAAACGTAAACACCCACACGTCACGTCACACACGTCTCTCTCAGCTAAAGAGAAGAGCAGTCATTATCAACCAATAAACATTCTTGTAAGTTTAAGTATATTAGATAAGGATAAATTCACAAGATGTAAACTATTTGTCACATTGTGTTTATTATACAGAATGGCTCTGACATAAAGTATCTATTTATCTATCTAAACAACATGTCAACATCACAGCAACAAGTAAATGACAAGCAAACATAAAAAAAAAACACGTCAACAAAACAGTCATGTGACTCACAGGTAGTTGGTGACGTTGGTGAACTCAGGAAACGAGGCTCTGCTGGCCATCGAGGGCAGAGACAGTCTGGCTGATGTCAAGACGTTCCCCCCCTAAACACAGAGGTCAGAGGTCAAGGGTCACTCCTCTTCTTCACATTAAACATCACAGATTTCCACCTCCTCCTCCTCTCCTCCTCCTACCTGGTCGATGACGCTGATGGCGTCCCTCATGTTGATCTTCTGATAGGCCTCCCATAGTTCGCTCTTCCTGTAGACGGACTTCCTCAGCAGCAGTTTACTCAGGTAGTTCTTATCAAACTGCTCCCACCTGAGACACACACAGACTTTTATTATTAAGATTATAATTCTATAATAACTGTCATTATTGGTATTTAAGTTGTTTGCTTTCTTGCTGTCCACTCTCTTTCAAATAAAGTTCAGGACTCAAAGTCTTTATTATCCTGTAAACGGTCACAGTGAACCACTGAGCAACAAATTAAAGTGTAAAATAGATTAAACAAAAAGATAAACATTTATAAATAATGCAGCAATATGAACAAATACAGTTTATACAATAAAAGATATGGATTGTAGAAAGAGGAAGTGAAGGTGTCATACTGAGCACAAAGAATAAAGACTCCTGTCAGCTGTTTAGGAGAGAAAGACTTCTGTAGGGTGGAGCTCCTGAGGCTGGAGGTGGCTGGAGGATGGAGGCAGCTCTCCTCTCCTGTGGACTCTGTGGCTCTAGATGCTCTGCAGAGAGGCCAGTGGAGTCCTGCTGGTCTTCTCTGCAGGTGTTCAGAGCTGCTGGACCAACAGTGATGCAGCTGGAGAAGCTGCTGAGGATCTTGGCGGACAAACCAAACGTGCCCAGCCTCCTCAGGAAGTCCAGCTGCTGCTGATCCTTCTGAAGCTGCTGTGTGCTGTTCAGTGTCCAGGTGAGCTCTTCACAGGTATTTAAAGCTGCTCCAGGACGAACAGTGCTCTCCTTCCTCATGCCCACCATCATCTCCTTCCTCTTGTCCTCACACCAGGACACCAGACTGTCCACCTCCCTCCTGTCACTGAGGTGTCGTCCTCACACTTTAGGATCATGTTGTCCTTGTTGGAGGTGAACAGGGTGCTCATCTCTGTGGGGTACCAGTGTTAGTCCTGACGCTGACTGAAGTCCTGGTACCAGTCCTGACAGACTGGGGCCGGACAGGAGCCAGTCCCAGAGGGTGGGCTGCAGACCAAGAGTGGACAGTTTGTGAAGGATGACCGTGCTGAAAGAAGATCTGTGGTCAATGATGTAGGAGTCCTCCTCAGTCTGAACTCTGCAGCTTTAAAGCCGCTTGGTTTCCTGAGCTGAATGCAGAGCGAACAGCAGGCAGTGCTGATGAAGAGTCCTCCACAAAGACCTTTAGGGCCTTCAACCCATCATCCCCTCAGGGAGCACAGAGTCTCTGTCCTCACTGTCTCTGTCCTCAGTGATGTGTTTGATGACACCGTTTGTTTGTTTTAGTCTACAGTTTATTGCTTTTTCTGTTTTTCATATTGCCTTTTGCTGTTGCTGCAAAATAAAGTATTTCTATTCTATTCTATTCTATGTCTGTGATATTATTTTTCTACTCCGGTTAAAAACTTAAAATCGTAAATTTTCATCAGCAGTGTCTTTTTTTCCCACAGTGAGCTGGAGCTCCCCCTGCTGTTCACTGTCAGGTATGACACAAATAATATTATTATTTTAATCTGCTATTATATGTTATAGAGTAAACACTCTGTTACTGGTGACATTATTAGATGTGATATGATATTACTGATAAGCTTTATTATCAGTGTGGTGGACTCACTTGTCTCTCCAGTGGTGGTATCCCTGCAGTCCTGCTATGTCCTCCACTGCTGTCAGGATGTGGTCAAAGGCCTGGAAACAAATAAACAAACAAACAACACATGTGCAGAGGAGGATGATGGGAGGCATCAGAATATAAAGAGGAGGAGGAGGAAGAAGAGAAAGACTAACCCTCTCATGTATCTCCTCGTTGATGGTCGGCTTCCTGCTGGTGGAACGAGGAACTTTGAGCCAGTTGACCAGAGGTTTGATGGTCAGACCCTGACAGATGATCACAGAGAGAAGATATGACGAAGAAGAAGAAGAAGAAGAAGCAGTCATGTTGTCATGTATTAACATTCACTATCAACATTTCATGGCTTCTGAGCATTTTTCAGCAGACAGTGTTAATATCACACTATCCCAATGCTAACACTGGGCTAAAAACAGACTAGCACCAGGCTAACACAATGCTAATGTCATATTAACAACAGACTAACACCAGACTAAAGTCAGACAAATCCAATGCTAAAACCAGGCGAAGATCGTACTAATGCTAGAGTAACACCATGCTAACAACTGACAAACACCATGCTAATACCATGCTAACACCAAGCTAACTATAGACGAACACCAGACTAAGACTGGGCTGACACCATGCTAACACCAAGCTAACAAAAGGTTATAAACAGACTAACACCAGACTAACACTGGGCTAACACCATGCTAATACCATGCTAACAAAAGGTTATAAACAGACTAACACCAGACTAACACTGGGCTAACACCATGCTAATACCATGCTAACACCAAGCTAACAACAGACTAACACCAGAATAACACCATGCTAACATCAGGAATTCACCATATTAACAACCAGATTAACACCCAGTTAAGACCAAGCTAATACCAGGCTAACAAAAAACTAACACCATGCTAACACAATACTAACACCATGCTAATTTCATGCCAAGGATAAATAAGTTGAAATGAATTATTTACCATCCTCAGCTCTCACACCTCTTTTTCTGCTCTCTGTGAGGTCAAAGGTCACAAAGGGCCTCCATCATTGTGTTTGCCATGGTTACATGATGGAGCGCAGCAACACTTTGATGTCATTATATTATTATTATTAAGATACTGGTTTCCAGTCGTCTGGTGCAGAGCTTTGAATCCACCCATCATGACATGAAACAGCTGCTTCTCTGAAACCAGAACTGTTGGCATGGCAATGCATCAGTGTCGACCTGAGCTGTTCAAGCTCAGCTATATGCTGAATAACAGCATGTTAGCGTGCTAACCCGTCAAACAAACAGGCTGTATGTTGGTTTGAATGTGTTAAGATGCTAATGTTAGCATGTTATCCCATTTCACTAGTAGGCTGTATAGTAGTATGAGCATGTTAAAATGCTAATGTTAGCATGTTAGCATGTTATCCCGTCAGACGAACAGGCTGTATGTTAGCTTGAGCATGTTAACATGCTAATGTTGGCTTGTAAGCTAAAGGAAAATGCCTTTGTTCCCACCTGAAACATGACAGTGAAGAAGACAACCACAATCGTCGTGGCGACAAAGTAGTCCTTGGCTTTGACCTGGTTTCCGTCCAGCAGGACCACCAGTGCAAACGCCACCGCCCCCCGCAGGCCACCGTACGACATCACAACCTGGTCGATTTTGTCCAATGGGACGAGGCGAAAACGATTCAGAATCCAGGTCTGACCAATCACACCTGAGGACAGAGGACAACTGAGGTCAGAGGACACCTGAGGACAGGACAATTACAGGGGACGGCAAAGGCTGTCCTTCAAGAGAGAAGGAAATGAGACACTAAAGGAGACACTAAAAAGACACTGAAGGGGACATTGAAGGGGATACTAAAAAGACACTGAAGGACACACTGAAGGGGACACTGAATGAGACATTGAAAAAGACACTAAAGGAGACACTGAAGGAGACACTGAAAAAGACACTGAAGGAGTCACTGAAAAAGACACTGAAGGGGACACTGAAGGGGACACTGAAAGAGACACTGAAGGAGACACTGAAAAAGACACTGAAGGAGTCGCTGAAAAAGACACTGAAGGGGACACTGAAGGGGACACTGAAAAATACACTGAAGAGGACAATGAAAAAGACACTGAATGGGACACTGAAGGGGACACTGAAGGAGACACTAAAGGGGACAATGAAAAAGACACTGAATGGGACACTGAAGGGGACACTGAAGGAGACACTGAAGGGGACAATGCAAAAAACACTGAATGGGACACTGAAGGAGACACTGAAGGGGACACTGAAGGAGACACTGAAGGGGACGCTGAAGGAGACACAGAAGGGAACACTGAAGGGGACACTGAAAAAGACACTGAAGGGGACACTGAAGGAGACACTGAAGGGGACGCTGAAGGAGACACAGAAGGGAACACTGAAGGGGACACTGAAAAAGACACTGAAGGGGACACTGAAGGAGACACTGAAAAAGACACTGAAGGGGACACTGAAGGAGACACTGAAAAAGACACTGAAGGAGACAATGAAGGGGACACTAAAGGGGACACTGAAGGAGACACTAAAAAAGACACTGAGGGGGACACTGAAGGAGACACTGAAAAAGACACTGAAGGGGACACTGAAGGGGACACTGAAAAAGACACTGAAGGACACACTGAAGGGGACACTGAAGGGGACACTGAAAAAGACACTGAAAAAGACACTGAAGGGGACACTGAAAAAGACACTGAAGGAGACAGTGAAGGGGACAATGAAGGGGACACTGAAAAAGACACCGAAGGGGACACTGAAAAAGACACTGAAAAAGACACTGAAGGGGATAATGAAGGAGACACTGAAGGAGACACTGAAGGGGACAATGAAGGGGACAGTGAAAAAGACACTGAAGGAGACACTGAAGGAGACACTGAAGGGGACAGTGAAAAAGACACTGAAGGGGACAATGAAGGAGACACTGAAGGAGACACTGAAGGGGACAATGAAGGGGACAGTGAAAAAGACACTGAAGGGGACACTGAAGGAGACACTGAAGGAGACTAGCTGACATTTGAAGCAGCATCACTGAATCTCAGCTGACTGTCTCCATGTGGAGCTTCTTAATTTCTCAGTGGTTGCCTGGCAACCAGACCAGCCTGTGACCTCATGTTTTATCTGAGACAAGACCTGAAGAGACTGAGACAGAGACAGAGACAGGCTGAAGCTGACAGAGAGACGAAGACCTGAAGAGGAGCAGGCACAAAGAATCATGACGAGCACCGACCTGCTGCTCTGAAGACAAAGATGAAGACGAGTGTGCAGGACACCAGTCCAGTGTCCCAGGCCCACTTGGACTTGTCCACAGCTGAGATCCCCAGGAAGATGAAGATGATGGTCTCAGCGATGCTGGCTAGAGTCTTCATTGTGTACTTCACCGTGGTCCGAGACTTCTGGGAAATGTTGGCCTCCACGTATTTGTTGGCGCCGATGCCACAGAAGGTCATCCTGAGGAGACATGACATCCCATAATACAACCAGTGCGCTGTAAACCGCCCAGTCAGAGCACAACCCTGATTACCAGTTACCTTAGCAACCTCCTAGCAACCAACTAACAACCCTCCTGTAACCACTGAAAGTAGTGAAGTCCTGCGAGTCCACAAGTTTGTTTGACCCTTTGATTTATTACTCACTTCATGAGGTTCACAGTCCCGAATCCTGAACCAGACCACCTTAGCAACCTCCTAGCAACTGCGAAGTCCTTTATGTTGTTTATGGACAGCAGCTACTGGTGTGTCCTACTGGTCTCTACTGGTCTCTGTGGTTAAACTGGTCTCTAGTAGTCTCTCGGGTCTCTAGTGGTCTCTAGAGGTCTTGTGTGGTCTGGGCACACTCACGACAGGATGGCGGACAGGGAGAAGAGCTCTGCAGTCAGGTAGGCCAGGTAGACCAGCAGGAAGACGAAGAGAGGCTCGATGATCCGGACCTTCTTAGTGAAGCGAGTGATGAAGCCCAGGAGGACCGCGAAGACCAGACCCACCAGAGTCCCTCCGATACTGACGATGAGGAAGGAGGCTGGGGGCAGTGAGGAACAAGGTCCAGACTACATCCAGTCCAGATCTAGACTAGATCCACATCCAGTCCAGATCTAGACTAGACCCACATCCAGACCAGATCCAATCCAGGTCCAAGCTTAGACCAGATCCAGACCCAGACCCAGACCAGGTCTAGTCCAGATCCAGTCCAGGTCTAGAACAGATCCAGTCTAGACCTAGACTAGATCCACATCTAGTCCAGATTCAGTCCAGGTCCAGACTTAGACCCAGATCCAGTTAAGATCCAGGTCCAGTTCTAGACCAGATGCAGACTCATACTCACTGACTCCTTTGAAGTAGTCCACGGTCTGGACGTTCTGCGCTCCAACCTCCACAAAGGACATGTAGACCTTATAGAGGACCTGGAGAGGACAGAAGCTGCAGGGTGAGCTCACATCACTCTCACATCACTGGCCCTCTCTGTTGCTGTGGTAACACATAACTCACCACGGTGACGGCGTCGTTAACCAGTGACTCTCCGAACACGATGATGAACAGCGTGTCGTTGACGTGGACCTCCTCGAACACGGCGAGCACGGCCACGGGGTCGACGGCTGAGATCAGAGCGCCGAACAACAGGAAGTCCATCAGGTCGGCCTGGACGCGCTCGTCTGCCGCACACACGTTAGAGAGGTGAGCGTGTCATCAGCTGAGTGTGACATCACAGCTGATCGATAACAGGAAGTGTCAGGTTTCACTGACAGGTGAAAAAGTGAAACTACAGACTAGTAGCTACGAACTAGCGGTGGTGTGTCGTCATGGCAACGGTGTCCTCACTGACCTATGACCCCCAGCAGCTTGGCGGCGTACAGGCAGAAGCCGGTGCAGAAGGCGTTCCACAGCGTTCCCACCACGGCGTATGTCAAGATGGCGCCTAGGTTGTCGAAGAAGAGACGCGCCGGCATGAAGTATCCGGCGTCGCCGACAATGGTCGGCAACAGGAAGAGGAAGAAGAGGGCGGGCTCTAGCTGGTACAACTGCTTCTTATTGGCTATGAGGACGACCCCACCCAGAACCAGACCCAGCAGGATCAGCATGCAGCTCTCTGGAACCACCGTGGTGAACCGCTGGGAGAAGTGGAACACTGAGGGAGGACAGGACCAGAGAGGACAGAGTCAGGACCAGAGAGGACAGAGTCAGGACCAGAGAGGACAGGATCAGGATCAGAGAGGACAGGACCAGAGAGGACAGATGTTCTTCTAGTCCTGGTCTATTTTTGTGCTGGTTTCTAGTTGTGGTTCTGTTTTGGTTCCAGTCTGGATCTGGTTCTGGTCTCTGTATTGAACATTAGTTACTAAAGAAACTGTATTATTTATTTAGTTTGAATAAACTGTCCACGGTGGTGTAAATACATGTATGGGGATTAGGTTAACTGGTTAATTTAAATTGACCGTAGGTGTGAATGTGAGTGTGAGTGGTTGTCTGTCTCTATGTGTCCTGTGATGAACTGGACACTTGTCCAGGGTGTACCCTGTCTTTCATCCTAAGACAGCTGGGATAGACTCCAGCCCCCCTGACCCTATGAGAGGATAAGAGGGAGAAGATGGATGGATGGATGGATGATGGATGGATGGATGATGGATGGATGGATGGATGATGGATGGATGGATCATGGATGGATGGATGATGGATGGATGATGGATGGATCATGGATGGATGGATGATGGATGGATGGATGATGGATGGATGGATGGATGATGGATGGATGGATGATGGATGGATGGATGATGGATGGATCATGGATGGATGGATGATGGCTGGATGGATGATGGATGGATGGATCATGGATGGATGGATGATGGATGGATGGATCATGGATGGATGGATGATGGATGGATCATGGATGGATGGATGGATGGATGGATGATGGATGGATGATTCACCTCCACCTGATGACTAAGAAGCTCCACAGAATGTTCTTCATAAAAAACAGCTGTTTAATATTAACGAGTCATCAGAACACTACAGTAAAATTACAAGAACTGGAAGGTATGCAAGACAGAACACTGTCCTCTAGTCCAGACCAGAGACCAGACCACCAGCAGAGACCAGGATTCTTCATATTTTATACAGCAGACACTTCCTGTAAACATTCAGCCCAACATGGAAATATGAATATAAATACAGTCCACTAGGGTCCACTAGGACTTCTACAGGTCTGGTCCTGGTCCTAGTTTATTAGCATTTAATGTCTCAGTGAACTGGTTCTGTTTGGACAAAATATTAACCAGGAAGTACCAAAACCAGAACCAGAACCAGAACACTGATGAGGTTTACACTGTCCACTGGTCCAGACTGGAATCCTGAGACCAGACCCAAGACCACAGACCACAGACCAGACCTGCCACCAGACCAGAGACCTGGTAACGATCTGAACCAGTATCAGTACAGCAGTTAGACCAGGTCCAGCAGGACCACTCAGGACTCACGGATCTTGGCCACACTGGCCACCAGCAGCCACGTAGCGATGATGTAGGGGGTCTGCACGTAGCTCCACTCCCACTGGACCACCCGGTACCCGCCGCCCTGATGGTGATGCTGCCCCCCCTCTTCCTCCTCACTCGGACCCGCCGGTTCCTCCACCGCGGAACGGGCCATGGCGACACCCGGAGCCCCGTACGCTGCCCGGTGCAGCGGGAGCGGCGGGTCGAAGGGAGAAGCGGGAACCCGCGAAGAGAAGCCGAGCCCCGGCCCCCGGAGCAGCGGAGAGCCCGTCCCGGACAGGTCGGCAGCGGCGGCCGTTAGCAGCAGCAGCATCAGCACGAGCGGCACCATGGTCCTCCTGGAGCTCAGCGGGACCACATCCCGGTTTATATGGACAGGACAGACCGAGAGACCCGGTAAGAACACACGGTACCACGGAGGAGGGGACACCGGAGCCTGACACGTGACCCACCAGTCCCACTTTAAAGAGACGGAAACACTGCAGGTAGAGAGTGCTGTAGTACTACTACTGCAAGTAGAGTATTACTGCAGTACTACTGTAGTACTCCCACTACTGCAGCTATGGTACTCCTGTAGCACTCTATCTGTAGTACTGTCCAGTACTCATACTACTCTACTACTGTAGTTAAAGTACCACTACAGTAGTGCTTTTGCAGTATTACTGTAGTAGTACTGTAGCACTCTATCTGTAGTACTGTCCAGTACTCATACTACTCTACTACTGTAGTTAAAGTACCACTACAGTAGTGCTTTTGCAGTATTACTGTAGTAGTACTGTAGCACTCTATCTGTAGTACTGTCCAGTACTCATACTACTCTACTACTGTAGTTAAAGTACCACTACAGTAGTGCTTTTGCAGTATTACTGTAGTAGTACTGTAGCACTCTAACTGTAGTACTGTCCAGTACTCATACTACTCTACTACTGTAGTTAAAGTACCACTACAGTAGTGCTTTTGCAGTATTACTGTAGTAGTACTGTAGCACTCTATCTGTAGTACTGTCCAGTACTCATACTACTCTACTACTGTAGTTAAAGTACCACTACAGTAGTGCTTTTGCAGTATTACTGTAGTAGTACTGTAGCACTCTAACTGTAGTACTGTCCAGTACTCATACTACTCTACTACTGTAGTTAAAGTACCACTACAGTAGTGCTTTTGCAGTATTACTGTAGTAGTACTGTAGCACTCTAACTGTAGTACTGTCCAGTACTCATACTACTCTACTACTGTAGGTAGAGTACCACTACAGTAGTGCTTTTGCAGTATTACTGTAGTAGTACTGTAGCACTCTATCTGTAGTACTGTCCAGTACTCATACTACTCTACTACTGTAGTTAAAGTACCACTACAGTAGTGCTTTTGCAGTATTACTGTAGTAGTACTGCTGCAGCAGAGCCTCCGGGCTCTCTGATGACGTCATTAACTTCGCTTTACTGATTAAATTTGAACTCTGAAGTCTCATGACCCCTTCAGGGTCCCATAGGACGTTTGAGTGTTTGTGCTTCTCTTGGTCAGATCAGATTAACAGGACTGATGATTATGACTACAAACAATCTGCATGTTTCCATACTATTATTACAATAATCACTTTGATCTGTTCAGGATCATGTCACTTCCTGTTGCATCGTGGCAAAATATCGTTAAAAACAAAGGTTTTGATTAAAGTGTGAGACACTTTTTAAAATAAAAATCTGCCCTGTCCATCAGCAGGTAGTCGTGCCCTAAAACTGTTTCCAGTGTTCACCTCCTATCAGAGGAGTTGCTCCCTGCTGGCTGACAGGATGCAGACAAACCGATTGATAAATGAAAATTCAGTTATTCTTTCTTAAAAAAAACTTTATTATACCTTCAACACATTAAATATAATAGTTAAAACACTCGAGAAGCTTTTAACCTGCGACACAAACTGACCTGAAGTCAGCAGAACGTCCCAAAAAAAACAAAAACCCACACCTCAAAGTGCAGAAAATAACTCGACTGTTCAGAAACAAGAACTCCTGTGATTTATGCTCAGTTAAAAAAAAACAGGAAATAAAAGACCAGCAGTGTGACGCATTAAAGCAGTGGCAGACTTCAGTGATTTAAAGAAACATTCCCACTTCCTGTCCAAACCATTCAGGGACATTCAAGGACTTATGTGCAGGCTGGAGAACTTCGCTTTTTAGTTAGAAAATTATTTTTAAAATTAAACTTCCCTCAGAGGAAGAGACTCAACTTTAAATGGTTGATTCTTAAGTCATTTTGCCTTAACTAGCTCACGTCCTGCTAACAACTAACGTTAACTACCTCTCGTCCTGCTAACAGCTAATGTTAACTAGCTCTCGTCCTGCTAACAGCTAACGTTAACTAGCTCTCATCCTGCTAACAGCTAACGTTAACTAGCTCACGTCCTGCTAACAGCTAACGTTAACTAGCTCACCTCCTGCTAACAGCTAACATTAACTAGCTCACGTCCTGCTAATAGCTAACGTTAACTAGCTCACGTCCTGCTAACAGCTAACGTTAACTAGCTCACCTCCTGCTAACAGCTAACGTTAACTAGCTCACGTCCTGCTAACAGCTAATGTTACCTGTATGAATAGATCATACTTCTCTCTCTATTATCTGATTAATTTAAGTTGGTGAAGGAGGTTACAACATATGGGATTTATTCTTTTACAGTTTTTGGAATGGATCTGTCAACATGTTGATATTAATAAACATCTGGTTTGAGTCCGACTGATGAAAACTGACGATCCTGACAGGAAGCTCAGATGAGCGACTGAGCTGGTCTGGGGTCAGTCTCTCTAATCAATAACTGATCGATCAGTCTCTGTTCAGACGTTGTCTGCTGTCTTGTTGTTGAGTCCCAGAGCCTGAACCACATCGAGACTGAGACCGCTCTTCAGGGTCCTCCTCACTGAAACACAACGCAGGAAATAAATACAATAAATACACAGTAATATACGACAAACACGCAATAAATACACAGAGTAATATACGACAAACACGCTATAAATACACAGAGTAATATACGACAAACACGCAATAAATACACAGAGTAATATACGACAAACACGCAATATATACACAGAGTAATATACGACAAACGCGCTATAAATACACAGAGTAATATACGACAAACGCGCTATAAATACACAGAGTAATATACGACAAACGCGCTATAAATACACAGAGTAATATACGACAAACGCAATAAATACACAGAGTAATATACGACAAACACGCTATAAATACACAGAGTAATATACGACAAACACGCTATAAATACACAGAGTAATATACGACAAACGCGCTATAAATACACAGAGTAATATACGACAAACGCAATAAATACACAGAGTAATATACGACAAACACGCTATAAATACACAGAGTAATATACGACAAACACGCTATAAATACACAGAGTAATATACGACAAACGCAATAAATACACAGAGTAATATACGACAAACACGCTATAAATACACAGAGTAATATACGACAAACACGCTATAAATACACAGAGTAATATACGACAAACACGCAATATATACACAGAGTAATATACGACAAACGCAATAAATACACAGAGTAATATACGACAAACACGCAATATATACACAGAGTAATATACGACAAACGCAATAAATACACAGAGTAATATACGACAAACACGCTATAAATACACAGAGTAATATACGACAAACACGCTATAAATACACAGAGTAATATACGACAAACGCAATAAATACACAGAGTAATATACGACAAACACGCAATATATACACAGAGTAATATACGACAAACGCGCTATAAATACACAGAGTAATATACGACAAACGCGCTATAAATACACAGAGTAATATACGACAAACGCGCTATAAATACACAGAGTAATATACGACAAACGCAATAAATACACAGAGTAATATACGACAAACGCGCTATAAATACACAGAGTAATATACGACAAACGCAATAAATACACAGAGTAATATACGACAAACGCTATAAATACACAGAGTAATATACGACAAACACGCTATAAATACACAGAGTAATATACGACAAACGCAATAAATACACAGAGTAATATACGACAAACACGCTATAAATACACAGAGTAATATACGACAAACACGCAATAAATACACAGAGTAATATACGACAAACACGCAATAAATACACAGAGTAATATACGACAAACACGCAATAAATACACAGAGAAATATACGACAAACACGCTATAAATACACAGATTAATATAATACAAACACTAAATAAATACACAGATTTATATAAGACAAACGCAATAAATACACAGAGTAATATACGACAAACGCAATAAATACACAGAGTAATATACGACAAACACGCTATAAATACACAGAGTAATATACGACAAACACGCTATAAATACACAGAGTAATATACAACAAACACGCAATAAATACACAGAGTAATATACGACAAACGCAATAAATACACAGAGTAATATACGACAAACACGCAATAAATACACAGAGTAATATACGACAAACACGCAATAAATACACAGAGTAATATACGACAAACGCTATAAATACACAGAGTAATATACGACAAACACGCAATAAATACACAGAGTAATATACGACAAACACGCAATAAATACACAGAGTAATATACGACAAACACGCTATAAATACACAGAGTAATATACGACAAACACGCTATAAATACACAGAGTAATATACGACAAACACGCTATAAATACACAGAGTAATATACGACAAACACGCTATAAATACACAGAGTAATATACGACAAACGCAATAAATACACAGAGTAATATACGACAAACACGCTATAAATACACAGAGTAATATACGACAAACGCAATAAATACACAGAGTAATATACGACAAACACGCAATAAATACACAGAGTAATATACGACAAACACGCAATAAATACACAGAGTAATATACGACAAACACGCAATAAATACACAGAGTAATATACGACAAACACGCAATAAATACACAGAGTAATATACGACAAACACGCAATAAATACACAGAGTAATATACGACAAACACGCAATAAATACACAGAGTAATATACGACAAACGCTATAAATACACAGAGTAATATACGACAAACACGCAATATATACACAGAGTAATATACGACAAACACAATAAATACACAGAGTAATATACGACAAACACGCTATAAATACACAGAGTAATATACGACAAACACGCTATAAATACACAGAGTAATATACGACAAACACGCAATAAATACACAGAGTAATATACGACAAACACGCTATAAATACACAGAGTAATATACGACAAACACGCTATAAATACACAAAGTAATATACGACAAACACGCAATAAATACACAGAGTAATATACGACAAACGCAATAAATACACAGAGTAATATACGACAAACGCAATAAATACACAGAGTAATATACGACAAACACGCAATAAATACACAGAGTAATATACGACAAACACGCAATAAATACACAGAGTAATATACGACAAACACGCTATAAATACACAGAGTAATATACGACAAACACGCTATAAATACACAGAGTAATATACGACAAACACGCAATAAATACACAGAGTAATATACGACAAACGCTATAAATACACAGAGTAATATACGACAAACACGCAATAAATACACAGAGTAATATACGACAAACGCATAATAAATACACAGAGTAATATACGACAAACACGCAATAAATACACAGAGTAATATACGACAAACGCTATAAATACACAGAGTAATATACGACAAACACGCAATAAATACACAGAGTAATATACGACAAACACGCTATAAATACACAGAGTAATATACGACAAACACGCTATAAATACACAGAGTAATATACGACAAACACGCAATAAATACACAGAGTAATATACGACAAACGCGCTATAAATACACAGAGTAATATACGACAAACACGCAATAAATACACAGAGTAATATACGACAAACACGCAATAAATACACAGAGTAATATACGACAAACACGCTATAAATACACAGAGTAATATACGACAAACACGCTATAAATACACAGAGTAATATACGACAAACGCGCTATAAATACACAGAGTAATATACGACAAACACTGAGGAAATATACAATAAGTATAGAGAGTGCATATACAATAAATACAGTGAGGAAAGAGTAAAATGGAATGTTTCTAAAAACTGTCTATCTGGTCCAGAATCAGCGTCAGTCATGTTTGGGTTCAGGAGGATCAGAGGATTTGAAAACAGAGGAAGATCTGGATCTGGTCTCAGAGGACCTTGAGGTTCTGGTTCCGTCAGTCCTCTTAAAGGATCAATCCAACATTTCGATAAAACCTTAAACCGCTGTCTACTCACATGACTTCCTGTTCACTCTGGACCTCTTGCGGGTCTTGGGGCTGGCTGGTTTGTCGGAGGGGTTCTGGGTGACAGACTTGACCAGCCGGTCCATGATCTCGTCGGTGGCATCCTTCTGGGTGCCGGTCCCGTCCTCTTTGGCTACAAACATCTGAGACGGACTCACCCTGCCGAGACCTGGAGACCACAGGCAGAGTCAGAATCATAACCTGGACCAGGACCAGGACCAGCAGAACTGGACTGACACATTGGGGTTCAGGATCATAGAGACTGGACTGGACCTGAACCTTCACACCAGGAACCAAATCAACCAAACAAGCCAACATGAAGGATTAAGGCCCAGGATTGGGAGGCTTACTCTAACACAGTTATATTAAAGTAATGTGATTACTTTCAATTACTTTTGGATTACTCCAATACCACATATGCTAATAAAGACAAAAGAAACTAAACATAAAGAGTCTTGACCACATAGTCTAGTTCACTTAGCAAAAAAAAAAAAAAACTTCCGCTTTCATGGCATGCTGTTTCACTTCACGTTATGAATTAAGAGCACCCAAAATGTTGTTATTGTACACACACACCTGCTAAATTTTCTACAGAAAAACGCCAAACAAGTGAAAGACAGAAAACAACATCATGAAAGTACAGAACGCATCATTACAGAAACACATGAACAACAGAAATAAAGTCTGATACTAAAGTCTGAGTGTGTCTGTGTCTGTGTGTGTCTGTGTGTCTGTGTGTGTGTGGGTGTCTGTGTGTGTGTGTGTGTGTGTGTCTGTGTGTGTGTGTGTGTGTGTGTGTGTGTGCTCACTGTATGCTATGTGCAGGGTTTTGTGGGATCTCTTATTAAAAGAATAACATGACAGTTACTTGGTAGGTGAAGCACTGAATGAATAAATCCAGAATTTTCTTCAGAAATATGAGCTAATATGTGGAGAAAAGTGAGCTAGCTTATAAACTATGGACAAAGCTAGGACTAGCTAACAGGCTAATGTTCCAGAACTTTCCATCACGTGAACCACTAACAGACCCACCTTACCTATGAAAGAACTGGTGACAAACTGTCCACTCTTCACTTCTTTCTCCTGTCTGAACTTTGTTTCTTTTCTTTTTTTCCTCCCTGACTTTTAGAACATCCTGCCATCTCCTCCTCTGTCCAGCAGCTGGACTGAACAGAAAAATGTGTCTGCGATTAAAATAATGAATGTTGGTGTAGGGACCCCCACAGATGGTTGGTGTAGGGACCCCCACAGATGGTTGGTGTAGTGGGCCCACAGATGGTTGATGTAGGGGCCCCACAGATGGTTGGTGTAGGGGCCCCCACAGATGGTTGGTGTAGTGGGCCCACAGATGGTTGATGTAGGGGCCCCACAGATGGTTGGTGTAGTGGGCCCACAGATGGTTGATGTAGGGGCCCCACAGATGGTTGGTGTAGTGGGCCCACAGATGGTTGGTGTAGGGGCCCCACAGATGGTTGGTGTACAGGCCCCCACAGATGGTTGATGTAGGGGGCCCACAGATGGTTGGTGTACAGGCCCCCACAGATGGTTGGTGTAGGGGGCCCACAGATGGAGGACTTTACTACCTTTATGGGAGCTCATCTCCCACTGACTCCCACATAATTTGAACGGCGTGTGAGACATGCGTCTTGTCTCCCGTTTCAAAGGAAAAAAAAACATATTGGCCTCTAAATGATTTCATAAAATGCATTAAAATTGTAATCCTGTGAAGTAATCCCTATTTTTTACTAAATGTACCTGTAATCTGAGTACATATTTTTCTGTAACTGTAGTGGAATACAGTTTTTTTGTATCCTAATTACGTAACATCGTATTCCGTTACTCCCCACACCTGTTCATACAGATACAGAACGGCTCCGCTGAGGTCTGCGCTCAAAGCGGACATCTGAAGGTCTGTGCGCAAAGCTCAAATTTGACATCCTCCCCTCTGCGCTGGTGTCGCACAAAACACTGCTCCACGTGTTTCACACCGACCTGCATTAAATGTGACACTGATCGTCTGATTCACGGCAATTTCACAGCAAACTAGTGCACGGCTGTACGCTCGACTATGAAGCCCTGATCGGAGCGGACAGTCTGCCCGAGTATGAACTGGACTTTAGTGTGCTGGTTTTCCCAGTCTGGGTCCAGTTTGAGTTCAGCCAGAATCTAGTCCAATTGTCAGAGTCTGGTCTAAGTCCAGTCCAGTTCAAATTCAATCTGGTCTTGTCTGGGTCCAATTTGGATCCTGTCCAGTGGAGTCCAGTCGAGTGAAGTCCAGGTCCAGTCTGTATCCAGTCCAGTCCACAGGGTGGTCTTACTGCGGACTCCTCTGGAGCGCCTCAGGCCTCTCTGGTCAGCCAAGCTGCTGATCAGAAAGTTCTTCATGTTCTGATGCTCCTCCTCCTGACCTCCTAACTCCTCCTCTGCTGCCATGGAAACAGGGGAGGGGCTTCCCTCCTGAGGCACCGCCCCCGAAAACTTCTCCGTCTGAGAAGAGGAAGAGGAAGAGGAGGGATCAGTGAAGGTACAGGAGGAGGCTCTGCTGGGTGATCTCTGACCCCCACACTAGCACTTACGAGCTGCTGACAAGTCAGAGCTAATTAACTTAAGCTGCTAGCAGCTAGTAAGAATTAGATAACCTTAAATGTTAGCAGCTAGAAAGCGCTAGTCCACTTTAGCTGTTAGCAGCTAGTAAGAATTAGATAAATTTAACTGTTTGCAGCTAGTAAGAGCTAGTCAAGTTTAACTGTTAGCAGCTAGGAAGCGTTAGATAACTTAAACTGTTAGCAGCTAGTAAGGCCCAGTTAATGTTAACTGTTAGCAGCTAACAAGAGCTAGTTAACTTTTACTGTTCGCAGCTAGTAAGAGCTAGTTAGCTTTTACTGTTAGCAGCTAGTGTGGTAGCTATATTTCTTTGACTTGGTGCAGAAAAAAACACAGACAGCAAGGTGAGGTCCAGAGAGCCTTTAATGTTACAAAAGTTGTTAAGCTTTTTGTTGTTTAGCTAGTAAGAGCTAGATAACTATATAAACTAGATCACAATTCTCAATTATCTGATTAATTTCCTATAAAAAAAACAGGAAGCAGAATAAAGGATGTTGACGAATATGGAATTTATTGTGTTACAGTTTTTGTGTCTTGGTATCACCTGGTGACCCCTGACCCCCCAGGTGACCCTCATTTACCTCTGTGATCATCTTGCCTCTGGTCTTGGTTCTCTCTCTGTGAGCGGCTCGTTTCCTCTTGTGGGTCAGAACTCGTTCTCTGGTGGTTCGATACTCCAGAGCAAACTCACTGATGATTCTGCAGAAAGGAGTCACTCCTATGTCCCTGACTGAGGAGGAGGGCTGACCTAGGAAGAGAAGGAAGGAGTGGAACCTGGAAGAGGAGGAGAAGAGAGAGAGAGAGAGAGAGAGAGAGACACAGAGAGAGGAGGAAGTTTCTGTTCATCATTCTGGTCTGAATCTTTCTCCATGTCCACACAGAAACAGAGCTGACTTAAGGCCTAATCCAAAGCTCCTCTCCACCTTCCACCAGAGTCACTCCAGCTGTGGAGGATCTTTACCTGAAGGGGAGGGGATAAATAAGATGAGCAGCTCTCTCCAGCTGAAAACTGAAGCACCCGTCTCCATGGCAACAGAGAGCCGCCTCTTGTAGAGGATGAGCTACAGTATACCTCACATTATTTTCAGTGATTCCTCCAGTCTTTCAACCCCAGCACCAGGTGACATTTCCAACCAAAGTCACAGTTTCTGTGTGGACGAATCAAGCACAAGACAAAACACTGGAGTTTACTCCTGAACCTGTCACCGTGTGGACATGGCCTCAGGTTTGTCTCACCTGTTGATGACCCTCCTGTGGACCACCTTCAGGATGATGATCCTCTGAGTGCAGTCCTTCAAGAACTCAGTCAGCTTGTTCTTCAGTGTCGTCTTTGTCTCATGCTTGGTCACCACCTTCAGGTTGTCCCATGATGCTTTGCAACGTCTCTCCAGCTGCACCAGGTTCTCTGACAGCAGGTCAAAGTCCACCTGGAGGACAATGTCAGCACTCACCTGGTCACCACCACTCAAAGCAACAACAATAACAAAACAGGAATAAACAACAATGGCTACTTTGGCAGAGCGGGTGATGGCGGGGATCTCTGTGTAGACGTCTGATGAGTCTGGGTAGTTGTCCAGCACCTGGCTGCAGGTGTGATGCAGCAGAGTCTGCCGGTGGACGGTGTCCTTCACCTCCACCACCTTCTCTAGGTAGCCCAGCTCAAAGCCCTTCGCCTGCAGACGACACACAACACAGACTGTAATCTGTGAGCTGTTTAGAGGGACAACAGGATTATCTGGATCTGGTCTGGTCTGGTCTCAGTCTGCAGGTCTGGAGGAGGACCAGACTGCGATCAGGTCTAGATACCGTCTGTTATCATAATAAATAACAGCAGTTCTGTCCTTCAGACGTGTGTGTTGTTCTCACATTAGAACTGTTCAGGAAGTTCCCGATGGCGAGAAGCGTGGCGAGGATTCTCCTGAAGGTTTGATTCGATGCCAGCTGCTCCATGCCCAGTTTCAGGTCGAACAGTGGCTCTGCTATCTCCTGCAAGGGGCGACACAACCATATATGTGTGTGTGTACATACATATATATATATATATATATATATATATATATATATATATGTATGTACACACCGCCTGGCCAAAAAAAACAGTCGCCATATATATATATATATACACACACGTATATATACGTATATATACGTGTGTGTGTGTATATATATATACATATATACGTATACGTACATATACACATATATACACACACATATATATACACACACATATATATATATATATATATATATATATATATATATATATATATATATACTGTTACGGCCACCTATGGCCGACCAGAGGATTGGACCGCCTAGCCGAAGAGGTGTGGCCTCCTGTCTCCTGCCTGCCAATCCCGATTGCAGCTAAAGTCAAGAGGAGCTATTTGAAGAGTGACCAGTCGCCCCACTGGTTAGCAGTGCGCCACGTTGTAACTTTGCAGCTGCTTTGGTGTTTCTTCAATAGTACTTCGTTGCCACTTCGTTATCTGAAGAGCAGTACTTCGTTGCCACTTCGTTATCTGAATAGCAGTACTTCGTTGCCACTTCGTTATCTGAAGAGCAGTACTTCGTTGCCACTTCGTTATCTGAATAGCAGTACTTCGTTGCCACTTCGTTATCTGAATAGCAGTACTTCGTTGCCACTTCGTTATCTGAATAGCAGTACTTCGTTGCCACTTCGTTATCTGAATAGCAGTACTTCGTTGCCACTTCGTTATCTGAATAGCAGTACTTCGTTGCCACTTCGTTATCTGAATAGCAGTACTTCGTTGCCACTTCGTTATCTGAATAGCAGTACTTCGTTGCCACTTCGTTATCTGAATAGCAGTACTTCGTTGCCACTTCGTTATCTGAATAGCAGTACTTCGTTGCCACTTCGTTATCTGAAGAGCAGTACTTTGTTATCTGAAGAGCAGTACCTCGTTGCTAGTTCGTTATCTGAATAGCAGTACTTCGTTGCCACTTCGTCATCTGAATGGCAGTACTTCGTTGCCACTTCGTCATCTGAATGGCAGTACTTCGTTGCCACTTCGTCATCTGAATGGCAGTACTTCGTTGCCACTTTATTATCTGAATGGCAGTACTTCGTT